>JABSTQ010009555.1:157500-442399 GCA_013358835.2 Ixodes persulcatus
AGCTGGTGGAGGTTGCTAGACATGAGTCGACCCCGAAACTGCAGGAAGCAAAAAACGAGACTTTGTGTGTTGGTGTCGTTTTTGCTCCCTGCAGTCTTGGGTTTGCTTTTCGATTCAAGATTGCACGAGGTTAGAGTTGCAAGTTGCAACCCACTTTATCGCCCAATATGCGCCAACCGCGTGACTCTCTCTCAGCGGCTGTCGTACGCACTCCAATGATATGACGGCCGATCGAGTCTGTCCTATCATTGGCGTTACAAGTCACTTATAGTTATAATACATATAATGTGATAGAAGATACGAGACTTTCACGTCTGCAAGGCCGGCACACTAGTGGTGCAAAACTATCGATAGTACATCGACACTATTTATAACGGAAGCCACATCCAATTATTGATGGTAAAAAAGACTATCGATAATACTGTCGATAGTGGACTATTGGAAAAAGGTAATAATAGTATTATCAATAGTATAGTATCGATAGTCGACTTTCGTAAAACTATCGTGAAACTATCTACAGTACTATCATAGTGGACCGTCGTAAAACTATTGATAGCCGGATATCAGTAGTGAACTATCGGAAAACTATCGATAGCCGATTACCGTAAAACTATCAATAGTCACCCTTCGTAAAGGTATCGATGTATTACTATCGATTGATGACTATAGTAAAGTCATCAAGAATAGTTTCGATAGGCGACAAGGAACGTCGCCTATCGAAACTATGAAGATGGCAACAGTGCGCGTGCATAGCAGGAAATCTCGTGAAATTAAAAACGCAGTTAGGGACGTCCGCATAATTATCGAGAAACAATCTGGAAAGCATAAAAAAAAATGAAAGCCGTTTACAACTCCCTGTAACGCCGAATTAGAGCGCAGCTCTTGAGGAGGGGGGAAGGCGCGGGGGGGGGGGGGGGGGTCACGTGACCTCCGGGGGGGGGGGGGGGTGACGTGATCTCGGAGGAAGGGGGGTCACGTGACCTCGTTGTGGTTACGCCGACGCCGACGGCAACGGCGACGGCGACGGCGACGCCGCTCAAGCCGGAAACGGGCGCCTAAGAGCTACGCTCTAAAAAACGATATAAAACCGTTAGAGATTCTGTTGAGAAACTATCGACAGTGAACTTCAAAAAACTATCTATAATTGTCTATCGATCGTCGACCATTTATAGTCAACTATTGATTGTTGTCTACCGAAAGTTGACTATCGATAATACTATCGATAGTTTTTCTAGACTATCGATAGGTTTGTAAAAAATAACGATAGGTCTTTAGAAAATATCGATAGTATTCACAGTCAGTTCATCGCTAGTTTCGCATCCCTGAGGCACAGGCGTGCGGTCGAGCGCGATCACAGCGAGGGGCAGCGTTCTTGGCCGTCGTAGCTCAGCCAGCGGCGCAGAAGCGTGCCGCCGGCGCAGCTTAAAGGCCGACGACCAGACACGAGATTCTGCAAGGCAGAGGATCCTCCTCACCCTGGGGGAGGAGGAAACAGAAAATGGTAGGACAGGGTAGAAGGGAGAAAGGAGGAAGCGGGAAAGAAGCGGAAAGCGCGAAGTGGTCGTCGGTCTGCCAAGGCGCGCAGCAAAAAATAAGACACATCACGTTCTGTGTTACCTCTGCCTTTGCCACGCTAGCACGGTAAAGGGGCAACTTTTTTGGCAGGCTGTCGAACCGGTCACTATTCCGGTCCGGTTCAGGTTCAGTGGCTTTGAATTTTGTTCCGGTTCTGTTCCGATTGAGTCCTGCCACGTGAAATATCAGTTCGGTTACCGGTACAACCAACTCCAAGCGCTAACCGGTTCAAACCGGTTCTTAACTATATCTAGAAAAAAAAGTACTTAAGTACATGCTAACACCCCTGCCACAAGGTAAAACTTAAAGGGAAACTGAAGCAGTTCTGTATTTGAGAAAACAATTGAATATCATTGTTATTGCCTCGAGACGCATCATACGCGCAAAATCTGAATTTTATATGCCCCTCTGCATGAGTAATTGAATTTATACTGCTCCAATCGCATCCTAGCGTAAACGCGGCTTTCGTTGGCAACGTTGAAGCTCTGACGTCACACAACGTAAAGCGAGCATTCCCGTCTCGTCGTTTGCCTGCGAGTGAACGCCGCAGCGTGCTTCGTTTTTGTTGCGCTGGACTTGTTTCGTGGATGGGTGAGGTTTTTGTTGCGCAGTTGGGTGCCACAACCACCGGGCAGCACATGCGAGCCAATACGTGACGTTCCACACTTTTCCGCGAGATGTGCAGTGACGAGCAAAATGGATCGCCGACGTGCGTAGGGATTGGGTTCCCGTAAAGGTCGAGACCCCGCAATCCTACTTGGATCCCGCTTATGCAGCAATCATCTCACAGAAGAGAGCTACGAGCTTACCTCTAAGCGGACAGAAGGCTCGTAAGCTGAGGTGTGATGCTGTGCCAACGATATTCAACTACATCCACCCACTCCTCGCCCAAATCGGATCAATCGGTTTGATTATGCGGCGAAACCGAAACCAACAGCTAGGCCATTTGGAATGGTGCCAAAAGTTGTATTTCGCACGCGTGCAACCCGATTCTGATAAAAAATAAAGCGTGGCTATGATTCACCTAGCTCGCCCAAGTCAAGTGACGACATGCATTTGAACGATTCGTCGTTTGCCTTCGACCCGCGGACAACGCCTCCGAGGGAACGACCCGTAGCCTCGTCACTGATCCAGTAGATCCGCCGATAAGTGTACCCAAATGCAGCTTCAGAGGCAAAAATAAATAATAAATCTGCATCCTTTGCTTTGCAAGAGCTCCTAGTTCGATCGGTGGCCTTCGCAGTTGTGTTTTCCCGAAACGGCATACGTTTGCTCGAAGCTTATGGCTGTTTTCGGGTAATATCCTGCTAAAAGGCTCGACCTTTTTTTGCACACACTTGGGAACTGCATTAAAAGAAAAGTATTTTAGTAGCGTAAAGCCTAGGAGACTAAATAATTCGAAACAAAATACAAGACATCCATCGACCAGCGCTTGTTATCCCGACCATCCGACAAACCTTTGCGTTTTGTGACGTCACGCAGCAGCTACGGATGTCAGCCATTGACACTGGCGAAATTCGGGGTGCAGTTTCATACGTAGGCTCTTTAAAGGTTTAATTAATAACGGGATATTATATATCAAAATGAAAATAACGTTTGTCTATATGAAGGCACCCTAGACGTAACGAGCGCCAAAACTTAAGTACTTCCGGTTTCGACCGGACAATCCCTTTAACACTTCTGCCCATCAGGGGCATAAGCCCTTACAAACATAGTACCTTTGCAAGGTCACAGCCGCCTCTGTTCTGGCAAAGCCTGGTAGATCACCACTAGACGCAGCCGCCGAAAGTGAAAAGGTAGAGCGGCAGACAACCAGGGGGGTAAAGGTGGGTGAGGAGGAGTGGCAAATCCCGTGCGCCGACATCCTGGGTCCCGAGTGAAAGATCGCGAAAGAAAGCGACAGAACACGAGAGAAAGAAACCAATGTTGCCAGCTGAAGGACGACAGTCGCAATGGTAATCGCGAAGACTGAAAACTCTCAGCAATATAAACAGTGATAATTTAACGTTGTAAACCAAATTCTGAGCTATTCTAACGCTTATAAAAAGCGGTATACTCATTACGCTGCATTAACTTTCCTTTTGTGGAAATCTCGAAAATCTGGTGGTTGCGCGGTTTCGTATTCCTGGGGCGCGGCCAGCGCGGCCACCCGCGAAGCCGGTTATCTGGTTTAGTTTAGTGTTGACGGGAGGCCGTACATCTGCGCGCTATGCAAAACGAAAGCTTCGAAAGGAACGCGAATATCTTTCCACCGGTAAGTTCGTGGATTGTTGAAGTTCATGAAACTGCTCTGATGATATAATTATATTCGTGAAATCGAAGGCAGTTGGTAACCATGTGTGGGACCCCGAGGGTCTGCCTGCATGCTCCGCCGCTTACGGCAGCCAGAATGCATGGGAAAATGGCGGTCCTTTACCTCTAGAGTTAGTATGTATGATCTCTATGCAGACAACTTATGAGAGGAGAGGCATATAACGGGCGCCCCGCTGCGGCGAGATGCCGAAACACAATTGTCCCAAGCGATGGAATGTTCACTCGTGCTCCTCGCGATTTTCGCGCTGCCGCTTCTTTTCTCGTCGAGTTTGAAAACCCTGTTTCGGGTACTCGCCGCTGCAAAAGCTGTGCGCTCACGACCGAAATGCTCTGTGCTACCAGATCCTCGCGCTCCCAATGGGCGCGTTCAGTAGCGGCCCCGGAGTCAAGGAGTCACTGACTCCTTCCACTGGACGGCCAAAAGTCACTTCCGGTGCACGTAACTCCGGGGCTTCGGCGCTTCTGGTCAAGAGATCCAACGAGTCAAAAGATCCAACGAGTCAAAAGGTCCAATAGTGGATCTTTTGACTCGTTGGATCTTTTGACTCGCCAGACACGAGTCAAAAGATCCAGTGTGGGTCAAGAGGTCCAACGAGCCAAGAGATCCAACGAGTCAAAAGATCCACGGCGAGTCAGGAGGTCCAACGAGTCAAAAGGTCCAACGAGTCAGAAGGTCCAATAGTGGATCTTTTGACGCTTTGGATCTCTTGACTCGGTAGACACGTGTCAAGAGATCCATTGTGGGTCAAGACCTCCTTCATAGTCACTAGAGCAACAGACAGAAACAAACGACAGCGACAAGCCTCAAACCAGAGTCTTTCGCAATTTGAGAGGCGTTGTAAAATAAAGGAGGCTATGCTCAAACACGAGCATCATGCACGCGAGGGTATCTTTGGCAGGCTTGCAATCGCTCGTGCTTAGTTCACGAGCACCGAACGACTTAACGCCTGCCAAAGGTACCATCGGTTGCATGCTGCATGGGTTTGAGGCTTGTCGCTGTCTTTTGTTTCTGTCTGTCGCTCTAGTGGGACACGGGCATAAAGGTATAAGATAGGCACCAGGCCACGTGGCCACTTGTTCTGGCTCCGAGTTGAGGGGATGAATGATGCTCATATTTCTCGAATTTTATTGGCGACTGCCATTGCCTAGAAAGAACAACCAAGACAAGTTTATTCAGTTATCAACGTTAGGGAGTGATTCTAAGTACTATTTAGCAAAAGTAGAAAAATCGTTTCAAGCCTCCTTTAGGATGCGCCTTAGATGGCGACTTCAAAGAGAGGAACTCCCGATAATTCATCGGTTATTTTCGTGCAGGAAAGATATCGAACTTGGCCAATCTGAAAGCAGTATGACGAAAAATAATTCAAAACAATAGCTTAAAACATTTTTTAAAGGTGGGTTGATTTATGGTAAACTTATCCTTTCTAATAAACGTTTAGGTTCGATATAAGATATATTGAAATTTAAATTAGCATTTGATAAGCGGTTGATGTAATGGAACATGGGATGCAAGGTTCCAAATATGTCGCGAAAATGTGGAAGATACAATGTGTTCTTTTTTTCTCGGCTTGATTACGTGCGAATAAAATAATTCAGTTTGCACGAAAAAAAAATGACTAGGTGCCGTACATTAAAAGAAGTAATATATCATTTCCGTGCTTATGCAGACCAAAAACAACAACAAGAAAAAAGTATATATACGTAATATTGCGATACATGGAAAGACGAATAAAAGTGTGCGTGGCTTTTGATCAATACGCTCAACCTGAACACGAGCCAGAGAAGCTTGTGCATGCAGAGCAAGACAAGTGGTATACTCTGTTTCACCTTATGATGTACCGCAGGAAAGGCTACGAGCGCGAGCTCCTTGCTCTGGGGCACATCCCGGCGGCACAAGCTCTCGTGACTTAAGAGCAGCTGCCAACGCTATGAGCTCGCGCTTCTAGCCTTCGCTGCGGTACAACATAAGGTGAAACGAAGTATAGTAGGGTCCTTCTCCAACTCTGAAATGCCTCGAACACAAAGGTGTTCAAAACGTCGCGCGGGTCGAGATGGCCCTTGACGCCCTCGGTTTCAAACATAGGCTGCGGTCCATCCTTAGGTGAAACGGATTATAGCCTGGGGTCTTTGGGTGCACCACGCAGTAGTGATTACACGAACGCACGCCGATGCTGGTTATCCGTACAGCGTGGTGCCATTCAGCAGTCAGGCTGCACTGGCCGGCAAGATACTGCGACATGTTGACCCTCTGGATGACTGCCATACATTACGCTGTCCAAATGATCCGCACAACCCTTCCTCTCAGTTGAGCTCATGCTGCGTATAAGACCAACGCGCTGTTTCCATACAAGCCCTCACGAGGTGTGGGAAAAGGCGCAGTTTCAGCACGAGGTGTGGGCACCGCACGTGCGCAGAGAGTGCGTCAAGTGGACCGTCTGCGCGTGCGCAATGCCGATAGCAGCACCACCGCAGGGGCAGGACGTCAGCACCACGTGTTGTTCTATACGTGTCGTAATTCAGTCACCGATTGACTGTTCGTCGATTTCTAAATTCGAGAAACAACCTACGTCCCCGCGACCGTGCAGCGTGCACAGCTCCCGGGAAATTCCTGTGTTAATTAAGCATACCGCACGAAGAGATGGCGTTGGTCACCTGCCGATTGAAATGGAAAGCGCACAACGCCGTGACACAGCCAGCCATTCAGGATCCCAAAACCTCTCGTCCCCGAAACCACTGTATCCTCTTCTCTCATCTCCCTCTTTTTTGTTGCTTTGTTATTAGACGAGGGATCTCATCCCGCCGCAGTGCAGTGACCGTCACGCCCCTCCTTGTTACCCGAAAGCCGTCATTCATCGTATATTTTTGCTTTTCTTTCTTTTCCTGCTCTTCTTCAAAGCCCATCCCCCTTTCCCGGTGATCGGGCAGGGAGTCAAGAGGTCCAACGAGTCAAAAGGTACAATAATGGATCTTTTGACTCGCCAAACACGAGTCAAAAGATCCAATGTGGGTCAAAAGGTCCAACGAGTCAAGAGATCCAACGAGTCAAAAGATCCATGGCGAATCAAGAGGTCCAACGAGTCAAAAGATCCAACGAGTCAGAAGGTTCAATAATGGATCTTTTGACGCGTTGGATCTTTTGACTCGTTGGACCTCTTGACTCGGAATCGGGCTTCGGAGTCAAGCTGGTCAAGCTCCGAAGCACCGAGTCCGGAGACGGTGCACGTAGAGTCAAAGGAGCTAAAGATGACGTCATTTCCTGACTGGTGACGATTTCCGGCACTAAAAGAGAAAAAACAAACAAAATGGCGGGATAAGCTGCGTCGGTTCTGTCGCGGTGTGTGCGGTTAGCTCGCTTTTGTTAATGAAAGGTGCTCAAGGTAAGACGAATAACGGGTTCGAATTTCTTTTCCAGGTAAGGCTCTTTTCAAAAAATGCATTGGACCATATTTTGTTTGGTTTGAATATGCTAATAAACGACGTAAACGTTCATTTGACGCCGTGTCTTGATCGCCGTTGCACGGTAACTCGGTGAATATCGACGATAGTCCTGTCCGCGCTGAACAGAGAAAGGCAGGGTATGAACGCCGATTCGGTAGCCGGTTGAACACTGATCACGCGGAGCATGATCCCGATTGATGTTTTGTTTGCGTGGCTAAATCGGGGTGCATGTTGGCTGACGCTCGCTTCGGCCGACAAAACCTTGATCGCCGAGAGCGGCCGAACTTCCTATACGAATAGGAATACATTTTGTAGGAAGTTCGTTACGAAGGGTAGAACAAACGTATGGCCGTATAAAAGTATCGCAACCGGCGGCGTAGATTCGCCAAGCTCTTTATTTGCGTGTGCTGACGACGTTTTTGTCGGTTTTTATAACAGTAGCTGCCTTTGCACCGCCAAGTGAAGGGCTCGATCGCGTTCCATCGCTTCGAACAGCAGCGCTGATGTGTACAGTCACTCGCTTTTTCTTCAACGACCTAGTCAAGACTTCTTCAATACCGGCGTCAAATAAAAGCGATCGTGCTCGCCATCGTCTGCTTCCAGTTTATTCGGAGACCGCCTGGCACAGGGAGGAAGCGGAAATTGCGTAGAAGCAGGTTCGGAGCCGCGGCTTTTTTTGCCGTTCAGTAGGCGCTCCGATGACTCCGACTCGAGTCACTCTGTTCGGGGGCAAGGGAGGCGCTACTGAGCGCGCCCAATCTGCGACCGGACGCCACGGACGCTCTGTGGCTCCGTCGTCGAACTGCCAGGCTTTGTGAGTATAGAGGGGGCTATGGCAAGTTTCAAGAATGATCCGTGACAAACCGATTGCCCCTCAACACAGCAAAGTGCTCCGCGCTGCTAGTCACCACCACCCGACAGCCCCTGCCCACTCCAGACTTTACTATCATATGACACCCCAATCACAAGGACGTAGTGAACACAACTTTTTGGGATCACTCTAGATCCACACATTAATTTCTCCTGTCACATTAGCCAGGTGCTTTCTAGAGCACGACGCAACCTGTGTTTCGTACAACGTGTATCAAGGGGGGGGGGGGGGGGGGGGGGGGGGGGAGGGGCTGGACCCAAATGCACTGGGGAGTTTATACACCGCGTGCTTGCGCAGTGTGAGCACAGCTCGTCTGTATGGAGCCCCTGCAGGCAGATCACCGCGATTGGTCCTCTGGAAAGCGTAAACCGAAGAGCTGCCTATACGCTATCCTACGGCGCCAGTCGCCGTCGCAGCTCCCACGGTACATAGATCTGGACACTTCTGGGAGGTGTGGGGTGAAACCGCTATAGACAGGTGGCTTCGCTTCGCCTCCTAACCTGCATGCTTAGCGGCCCCTCTGCGCCATTACTTCTGGACTATGTGAGGAAGAATCGCTCTGGCGGACTACAACCACTCCTCGGACGGACAGAGTGCCACAAGAGTATGCCACCGAGCTCCGGCGCTCCTTCCCAAGCGAAGTTACACAAGAGCCATTTGAAGAAAAATAGCACATTAAGGAATTCTGCAAGTGTACAACCCTCCACCTAAACAAACTATGATGAGACAATCGGACCTAAACCCGGTGCACAGTTTCAGTGTGTTTTACTATCATACTTATTTTATTTCCTTTCGTAGCGGGTACAGTGAGCCTCACCACTCCGGGCTTTCATATACCGAATAAAACATTATTATTATTACTATTATTATTATTATTATTTTATGCTACCCATATAATGAACTGGATTGCTGACAACATGATGGACACAGATCCAAAACAGAGCGGGTTTGTTTTCGTAACCCTCTCAAAAGCCACCCTGCTAATGTAAAAGTTCTTCTTCACCGATCTAAATGTGATCCATGTACAAGCGTACCGATCGAGTCAGTTAATCATGTTAAATACTTAGGTGTCTATTTTGATGTTGATATGTCGTGGAACACACATATTTCATACTTATGTAGCGAACTAAGAGCTGTATCCTGCATGCTTTATAACACTAGAGTCTTTATACCAGTTGGTGTAAGGCTGCTAATGGCTCGCGCACTTGCTTACAATATCATTCGGTACGGCGTAAAAGTTTTTGGAAATTGTTCTGGTCGCTTGCAAGATAAAGTTGATACACTACTGAGAGGAATACTTACTAGCGTTGCATGATATAATACACCTTTGTCAACCACTAGGGATATTTTTAAAGCTCTCCAATTGCCAAAGCTCCGTTCACTTTATATTCAAACTGTTGTATTACGCAACTTTTGGAATAAGGATTTCAAAACGCCGTCACTTCCGTCTCGCTCATTGCGATGCACCCCTCGTTTCAAGGTACCACGTTGTTGGACCCGTTACGGTAAATGCACGCGCGAGTATTATTTTCCGAGTTTATTCAACGTTCTGCCGGACTCAATCCTGGACGTCATCTCACTAAAGGCATTGAAGAAGGAACTGAAATGAGCTGACTTGGATATTATTTAGTGCAGGCTTATGGCGCGTTCACACTGGAAGCGGATCCGCGCGTTCTCAACCGCAAAGCGGCTAGGATCGAGCGGTCGGAGCGCGTTTTTGCCAACCGCTTCGGGACCGATTTCTCCCAACCGCTTTCACGAACCGCAAAGCGGCAACCAATCACAACGCGACGCTGACGTGACGTCAGTGACTTTCGATACAAGATGGCACCTGTCGTTGGTGAGGCGTCCAAGGGGCTCTAGGCATGGGCGTCCGCAGAACTTTTTCTATCTTTAAATATTGTTACCTTGAGAAAGGTGATCCTTGTCTGAACGGTGGGCGTAACTCGCAACTCGTCAACTTGTTGAGCCTGCAGCAGCGTCGGGTAAAGGCAGATTTGTTATTTTTATTTAAGACCCTGCACGGCTCGATTAACTCTCCCAGCCTTCTGTCCGAAGTGAGCCTTAGAGTTCCACGTGTGCCTACACGGCTACAATCATCTTTTTATATAGCTCGACATTTTAGCCACTTAAACCCGATCCAAAGATCGGCTGAATGTTATAACCGCTACACTGACACAATTGATATTTTTAACTCATGCGGGAGCAAGTTCGGAAATGCTGTTCGAAACTTCCTCTTGCAAGAAAAGGGCTGATCAGTTGAAGCGTTGATTGTTTGTCAGTACGTTATTCAAGTATTTGCTTTTTGCTCTCACACCTGGTGATGTCTCTGTTTGTGCTTTTGATTTCCCTTGTTGATTTGAGTGTCTTTTATACTTGTTAATATTTTTATTCTCAGACAGGTGAACTACGCTCTCCTTCTGCACTCGTGTGTATGTGTGTATGTATGTGTGTGTTTTTGCTAATTTTTTTTAGTGTGCCAGCACTAAGGCCGATTGGTTGTTCCTGGACACTTTAATAAATATTGATTGATTGATTGATTGATTGATTATTATTATTATTATTATTATTATTATTATTATTATTATTATTATTATTATTATTATTATTATTTTTTAGTGTGCCAGCACTAAGGCCGATTGGTTGTTCCTGGACACTTTAATAATATTGATTGATTGATTGATTGATTGATTATTATTATTATATTATTATTATTATTATTATTATTATTATTATTATTATTATTATTATTATTATTATTATTATTATTATTATTATTATTACCGACGCTATCTGCCGGTCATGACGGCATCCCCCAAGCTATACTCAAGTCTTACGGCTGCATTTTAACACCAGTCCTTCGCGCTATCTTTATTAATTGTCTGAAGTCGGGCATTTTCCCGAGTATTTGGAAAATTGCTGTTGTGGTCCCGATTTTGAAGGCGGGCAAGCGGACTGACGCTTCTAACTACAGACCTATTTCTTTACTCTGCTCGTTTTCTAAGCTCTTTGAGAAGGTCATCCACAGATCTCTGTCTTTTTCACTTCAAAGCACGATAATTACCAACCAGCACGGTTTTTTCGCTGGTCGTTCAACGACGACAAATCTTGTGGCATTCGCGACTGCTGCGTCTAAGGTTGTGTGCGACAGAGGTCAACTTGACGTCATATACTTTGATTGTAGCAAGGCCTTCGACATTGTAAACCACAGTATACTTTTATCTAAGCTCTCTGCAGTTGGTCTTTGCGGTCCGATATACTGTCTTCTGGAGGACTACCTAAGGGAAAGGGTTTGTTATGTGCGTGCGAACGGGTCTTGCTCCCATAACGCAACTTCGGGTGTACCACAGGGCCCCTCCGTACTGGGCCCGTTGCTATTTTCTGTTTTTGTGAATGACGTCGCAAGCGCCATCACCACGTCTTCTTTCTTGCTATATGCAGACGATATAAAAATATTTAGAGAAATAGGTGGCGAACCTGACTGCATGGATTTACAGTCTGATATAACCTCGTTTGTTGGCTGGTGCTCACGTAATCACCTGAAGATAAACCATTCCAAAACAAAAGTCATGACCTACTCTAGAAAAACTGCCACAGTACCATTTAACTACACAATTAACACTAATCAACTATCCCGCGTTGGCGAAATCAGAGATCTTGGTGTTGTATTTGACTCTGCTTTGCGTTTCCAGGGTCATGTTGTGCATATTGTGAAGTCTGCACTGCGCACCCTGGGTCTTGTGTGTCGTGTATCACGAGAATTTCGTGACCCTAAAACATTTTTAACCTTATATTGTTCCCTGTGTCGTTCTCACCTTGAGTATGCATATGTTGTGTGGGGTGAGACGTGCCACTCTAATCTATTGAGGATTTCTCGTGTACAAGCGAAATTCGTATCTATTTTTAAACACCGTTTCAACTTTGCAAAAGCAGTTGATGACGTGCATAGTTCACCCATTCGACTGCAAGACTTGCAGGGACGCCGAAACACTGCGGAGCTGCTCTTTCTTTATAAATGTATACATGGTCAAATAGGTAGCTCCGACATCCTGCATCAGGTTTCTCTGCACGTACCGCGAGTGACGACAAGAAAAACGTCAACCTTCTATCTGTCATCTAGAGTTAATACACTTGATCCAGTATCTCGTGCGGAACTCCTTTATAATAACTCTTCTCTTAATCTCGATATATTTCTTGACAACTTTTCCGATTTTGTTAAATCTGTGCGGAAGCTCTTTTGTGACTTTTGATGAACTTCCTGAATCAACTGCCGGGTTTCCATATGTATTTCTATGACTTGTTGATTTCTTGTTCCTATTTGTACGGAGCTGTATGTGTAGTGTTCAGACGTTCGCGTCTGTTTGCGTCCAAGTGAAGCATCCATATGTATTGGAACAATTTTCTTCGTGTCTTCATTTCTATGTGCAATTTTTGTGCACTTTTTTGTTTTGTTTTTCTGTACAATTTTGTGTACACAGTTCTTGCGTCTTCTTTTTTGTAGAATTTTATGTAAAACTGTCTTCCGTGGTTTTTTTTTTTTTTCCTTTTTGTGTGTGTGTGTTTTTGTTCTTTTTTACGTGCGCCAGCACCAAAACCGCAAGGTTGTTCCTGGGCACAAATAAAAACTATTCTTGATTCTTGATTCTTGATTATTATTATTATTATTATAATTTTTTTGTGATCAAAGAGTGTATTCCGTGGCCATCCGTTCTTAATCACCTTTAGTGTATTTATTGTGGTGTATGATTACATGTCAGTAATTTTTTTTTTTAAGAGTTATGTATGCATAGTTCTTGGAATTGTTTTTTAAGTGTTTTGTTTTTTGTTTTTTTTCATCATGTGTCAGAATTTGATTTTCTTCACGCCGCTGCTGGGTCTAGTCCTACAAGCCTCTTTTGGCTTTCGACGGACCCGCATTCTTGTATGTTGTTATGAAATACGTGAAATAAAATTATTATTATTATTATTATTATTATCATTATTATTATTATTATTATATTGGCACACTTCGATTGTCCGCAGCGATGCATGGCAATATGTTCATGGAGCTAGAAATTCGAGCAAGTGCACCGTGTGCTGAACTTTTCGAGCACATATCGAAATGGCCATCAGAGGAATGACTCAATTCATGCCTCACAACATGGCCTATGGCTCCCACACTGCACGTTTCATCCATCTAATGTCCTGCCGATTGAAAATTTAAAAAAAAAAGAAGTTCAAGATCTTTTTTCTAGAAGGGCACCACAAGAGAAAGCGATGTCCAACTATGCATGCCCAATAACCTTGGACGTTTATCTTCGTTAGCTGACGACGCCGTTCAAGCTCTCTCCAATTCAAAACTCTTCACTGGACCATCGCAAGTAAATTTTCCTTCGTGGAAAACATCGATGCACGGTCATGACGCATATATCTGCAAGCTGTGCGGCGCAAACTAGCGTGCCTTGGTTACAGAACTAAAAGCGTGCGAGATAAGGCGTGCAAAAAGAAGGGCAAAAGCAACGGGAAAGGAAACGTGCTCATCGTCTGCGAGCATCTCCGCCTTTCCGTCCATCTTCCTCCTTGCCATGCGAGAAAGTAGCGCGTGCGCACTTGGACACTTGCAACAAATCGGCATAGGAAGAGGCGTTCGCCATTAAATGGGCAATGTGCAAAATAGCAGCGCCCCTAGCGGTTCAGGTGCACTCTGGAAGCAGGAGACTGTCAAGGGTAGTTTCGGTACCTTTCGGTAGGGTGGTGACTGTTTCGACGTCCACCTTCGAAATATCTCGAAAATTATTTCGACGTCCGTGACGTCACTTCCGTAAAACGTCAAAATAGTGGCTTTATTCAATGCAGCCGTCGCAGTGGTAGCCGTTTCGTGGTTTCGTTCTGCTTAGTTTCTGATGGTGTTGTATTAGCGTTTTGACGGATTCATGTGTTTCGTGCCTAAGAAGTGGAAATGTCTTATTCAGAGTGTCTGTGGGACTGGCTCGACAGTTTATCCTTTCGGACGTGACACGCCCGGTGGCGATGTTCTGAGCTCGCATCTCGGCACGCGTCTCACTTAAAATACTGAATCTACAACAAAGGCGAGCTGGATATCCCTCTGTATTGTCTGCACGTAACAAATGTAAGTGCGTACACTACGTAACACTGAGAAATTTGGCACGCTTTTTGTGCCTTTATATCGTGCGAGCGCGTCTTCGTATGGTTGCAGTCTCGCTCTGCATCTGGCTCACGCCCTGTTTTTAACCGGGTTTCGTGAGTTCGTTGTTTAGTTTAGAATTTTTGTTTGGTTCGTGCACAACGAGCCGGTATACTACGAAACGATCGGGATGTCAAATAAAAGGTTGTGAATGCAAACGTTGCCACCTTGATATGTTTCTCGATCGGCGTGAACGAACAAAGCTTCTGCCGCGGTTGTACGGGTGTTTCCAAACAACTGCAACTTTTATGGCACGGCATTCAGCTCCTTTGTCTGTATAAATCACGTGGAATAAATCATGAAAAGCCTTACGGTAATGTTTGACACAACCAAGTAAACGTTACGTGCGGCGCCTGATAGCTAATGTACTTTAAGACTCTTTTTATTTTATTCCACATTACTTAAAATGTCATAAAAAACGTTCAGCCTTTCCACTCTCGTGAAGAAGGAAGACCAGCGGAGCTGTACTCGATACACCTAGGGGGCTATGTTGCGCTTTTTGGACTCCCAGGAGACTAGGGAGAGGGAAGTGAAGTCAACAACGCAGCAAATGCAGATTGGATGTTGATTTTGTTTTCTTCTGTCAAATCCAATCTGCGTTTCTCTAGTCGTTGACGTCACTTCCCTCTTCCAAGTCTCCTGGGAGTCCAAAAAGCGCAACATAGCCCCCCTAGAGCACTATATAGCTCCTTCGGAGCAGAGTAGCGCAGAGGAGTAGCGTAGAGTTCCTGTATATAGCTACCTACGGTAGCAGAGTTGCGCATTCACCCTCGGCGGGCGGCCGTAGCGCCGGCTTTCCTGCACACCCTGGATGCTTTGCTCCTCACGTGACTAAATTTGGCGAATAGCGGCGCCGCGCGCGCCGCCGCGCATGGAAAACAGGAGAGGAGGAGAAGGAGGGCGAAAGCAGGGGAACATACGCCGGGGCGCGAGCAGCGTCGGCGGAGCGACCGTAAAGGTGGCTTTCTCGCACGGCGCCGGATGCTTTGCTCCTCACGTGATGGATCTCGGCGAATAGCGGCGTGGCGGCGCGGGGAAAACGAATGCGCAACTCTGCTCCCCCTTCGGGGGAGCATATAGAGGAACTCTAGAGTAGCGTAGAGTAACTGTATATACAGTTACTCTAGAGTAGCGCAATCCTGAACGCCATCTCTTGGCGACTAGCGGCGAACGCCCGGAGGTTCTTCCAACTCCGGTCAGAAATGCATGGGGAACGTGAGAAAATCGTTGTTTCTTCAATATTGTGGAGATATACGGAACCACAATAGTTTTTGACATAATAAAGGAACATTTTAGAATAATTTGCGCTGAGTTGTGTGCCAAATAAGGACGTATTTTTTTTTTTTTTTTTTAAATTGCATGAGCGGCATCATGCAGCAGACGACGCGGCGACGTCACAGCGTTCACGTGACCCGCTCCAGCCAACCCAAAAAGCCCATCTCCGCTGCGTGCAAGAATCGTCTGCTTCAAACGCCATTGCCTTGGAAATTGCCTTCTCAAAATTTGCACACGCATCCGATATTATTAAAACTTTTATAGAGTGTTTAGTGCTTTACTAACTTCACGACAGACTAGTTTTGAAAAGTGTGAACTCGCCGTTTATTTTTTAATCAGCCGTGTTGCGTCGATCTCCATGTATTCTCCCATAGGGCGGGCCGCCTCCTGGAACCCTGAGTACCACGTGACTCGCGCCGAGCTGATCTGTCGGCCATGTTGTCGGCAAAACACGCGGATCAAAGGATTGCGCTACTCTGCTCCGTAGGAGCTATATAGTGCTCTAGATACACCAACGTTGTCGATTCACTGTGTGCTTCTTCTTCGTCGTCGTCTGTTTTTCGCGCTGTTTCCTACGATGAATTCCGACCGGGTATTGTAGCGTTTCTAGAGTTCCTGTATAGACGCTTTCAGCGCGCGCCAAATTGAGCCACCATAGCCGACCTTCTCTTGTCTTACCGAGATGCCGAGCCACTGAAGCGGGCGTTGACGAGTCTCCACAAAGGCCTATGCTGGGGAGAAGGACGCGGTAGAATCTAAAATGGCAATGACCTGACCTACTGTGGTAATGATGAAGTGGAGCGAACGGAATAAGAGGGAACAAAAACTGAAGGTCGGTTATGGCGGCGCCCATGCACAGCTGCCTGAAAGCGTCTATAGACGTTTCCACTGTTTACAAAAATCACAGTCCACACGTGTTAAATCACAGTCCAGAACGCGCACGTTCGTCGCTTCGGAAAGCGAGCAAATCACGCGCCATACGCACGAACACTGAAAATGGAACCTGCCAAGTGCCCTTTTTGGAAAGGTCTATAGGCTCCCTACGGGAGCCAGAGTTGCGCGTTCACGCATGGCATGTGGATTCAGCTCCTCACGTGACTGAATTCGGCGAATAGCAGCGCCGCGCGTTCGAGGCGCGCGGCGGGCTCAAAAGCCTGGGAACGTACGCCGGGGCGCGTGCAACCGGTGCAACGTCTACTTTGCTGCACGACACTTGATACGGCTCCTCACGTGATCGGATCTCGGCGAATAGCGGTGAGGGCGGCACGCGGCATGTGGAATCAAACGCGCAACTCTGGCTCCCGTTAAAGCCCCAGGGACTTTAGCTCCCGTAGGGAGCTGGCGCCATCTACGAGCGACGGCGGAAACCATACTGGTTGTGTGCTTGCCGCCATCGCTTATAGATGGCGGTAGCTGTCCAGGTAGGTTTGTGGCGACATACACGGACACGATCCTGGGCAAAGATCCTGGGGAACCTAGCCCTTAAAGGGGCGGTGCAACGGTTTCAATGTTGAAAGAATCGCATTTGCATTTTTTATATTGTTTATCCCAAGCCCAAGTGATCAAAAATGCGTCACCTTTCCCCGAAAAACTGCTATTCTGCTGCGTAATCGCAAGGCGAAAAACGATTTATTTGCCGATCTGCAGCCGCCTGTGGTGGCTAAGGGAACTAATATGACAGCGTCTCTGGGGGTACGCGGAAGTCAACAAACCCTGCCCCCTTCCGCTGCTACACTCGCAGTCAGCCCCGTGGCAATCCGTCCTTTGTGTCCATCGCGCGCCGCGACCTTCGACGAGGCTAATCCTTTGAAAGTCGACAATCGCGGAGGAAGCGGCTGGGGTCTCTGAAGAGAGGGCCCAAGGGGAAACCACGTGAACCCCCAGAGTACGTCACTCGAAAGTCGGCGTGGAGAGTTGAGGCGCTTCGACCTTCGATTTGTTTCATTTTTTTTTTTTAATAAGAACTAGCGCTCGCAAGAAAATGCGGTTTTTGGTTTTTCGTTCCGTATGTGACGCAGATTAATTTCCGCAGTTAATTGGCCAAAGTCTGAAAATCGTTGCACTGCCCCTTTAACAGCTCCGCTGTAAAACAAGAGACGACTGCATGACATTTGTTTCGGAAAATGAGTGTCGAACCGCGACGCTGCCTGCAAGCAAGATATTTTTTTGACCACCACCTCCGTCGCTCCCCAGTCCGGGCTCCGAAGCTCCAAAGCGTCCAAAGTTCCAAGTTTGAAACGTGAAAATAAGAATAGAAATATTTTGACGGGGGACGTCAAAATGTTTTTGAAAATATTTTCGCGTCTTCAGGAAGTGGCGTCACGGACGTTAAAATAACATTCAAAATTATTTTGAAAGTGGACGTCGAAATAGCCACTACGTTTCCGGCATGTTTACCACGTCGAAAAAAGCGGTCCCTCGATTTCCGCCTGATGACGCCAGAGAAGTGTCATGCTGTCGCAGGTCGCGATCCTGGCGGCGTCCCAGCAGCGGTGGTGTATGTGGCAGACGCCTGTTCTACTGCAGGTCGCTCTCCAATGTGACAGTTCACGGAAGCTTCCGCAGCCAGAAGTTGCCACGCTGTGACGACAGCGACACTCGTGTTCGCGAATCGCTTGTGTTTTTGTAGCGTGAGCTACACTGGCCGAGGTTGAGCAGTTTCGCGTGGCTTCCAAAGAGCCGTGCTGCGCATGCGCGAGGAGCAGTGACGTCACACGGCGCACAGCTGGCGCGCCGGAGCCGCCGCCGCCGCGCGCGCTTCGCCGGTCTGCACATTCCAAAGGAGTGACGTCATAGCCGCGGCAGACGCACTGGCGCCGCCGCGTGCCCAGCTGTGCGCCTCCGTAGCGCAGTAGCCAAGTCTGACGCTGCACCGGAGCCGCTTGATAGCGCCTCTCATTTTGTGCGCATAAGCTCACGCTACGTATATCCTGGCATAGCCGAGCTAAGCCACCGCAATTTTTTTTTTTGCCAGCATTTCTACGACCAACCACCAGGATCGCGACACGCAACAAGACACTCGGTTTCTGTGACGTCCTTTGTTGCCACTGCGGCCGTGTTCTAAAATTTACTCGATCCTACTCCAGGGTAAGGGTTTTGTACCTTGGCGTTCTAAAACCTACCCGCGTCCAGCGTTTTTCAACCTCTGTTGTCACGTGACACGACCCGCCGGAGTAATTCGGATCCATTTGGGTAAGATTTGGAACAAAGCCTTCGGGACCACTTTTAATGTACAGCATAGGACGCTAAACACACCAGTCGAAGACGCGCTCCCGGCAAACCGAAACCAGAGTTTCGGTTTCGTTTTCGCCGGGTTGTGCATCTGTTGTCTGCTATCGTCTCCCCACAGCCATTGCTCACGTCGTCGTGGATTGCTCCACACTTACGCGCGATGCAGTAAGTAGTCTTTTCTTCTCGTCGCTACATATCAGACACGACGATTGACGAAACAATTGCGATTTTGCTGACACTGGGAGCGAGCGAAAACGCCGCAACGGCGAAGTCAAGTGAACGCAGATAGCAGATTAAGCAGAACGTCTTGCCAGCTCACTGCGTTGATTTGCTTGCAACCTCGAGAGCAGTCACGCCAAAGCTAGAAGCGCGAGACCAGCGCTTTTTGTGTTTCTCCCCAGCTCGAGCGCTCGAGCAAAGCATGAACGCACGGAGCTTTCGTGCTCGCGCTTCCAGCTTTGCCTTCGCTCGCACATAAGGGTTTCACAACACCCTTGCCTCGCCAATCGCGATCTTTAATCAGGCTCAAGCCTGGTTCACGTCTCGGCGCTCGTGCCGCTCAACCGCTGGTGCAGGCCAGAACGCCGCGACGGCAGAAATCGCGCCGCTCTAGGGCAACAACCGCTGCATGTGAAACACGCTTAACGCGGTACAAGACGAACCTCGCTGTAAAAGAAAGGTTCAAGCACAAACATGCACCTCTTGCTACGTCGCTGTAAGGGAATTACAACATGAACAAGGGTGTTATAAAACTGGAGTACTAGTCTCAGTGGCTGTTCTCAACGTTACAAACAAATGCACGCAGTGAGCTGACAAGGCGTTCTGCTTACGTTGATCTGCATTTACTTGACTTCGCCGTTGCGGCGTTTTCGCTCGCTCCCCGTGCCAGCAAATTCGTAGTTGTTTTGTTATTCGTTGTGTCTGATATGTAGCGACGAGAAGCCGAAACTGCCCGTTGTTAGTCTTTTGCTTCAAGAGGGCATCTGAACCGTAAGGGGCGCTGCTGTTTTGCATATTGTAAGATCCCTAGCACATTGCTCTATCAATTATGTTTGGTAAAATTAATGAGCTTTGATTTTTTTAATTTTATTTATAAACTATTAAAAGCCTTCTTTAACACACTTATAAATAAAAAAGAATAAATTCTATCGGGAAATGGACATTGCCTAAAAGAAAACAGAGCGACCAAGCCTCGCGCAGTACCATGGGGATATGTCGTCTGCCCGTCTGCTTCGAGTTCTCTAGGCGAATTTTGTTCCTGAATTCTTCAGTTTCAGTTCTTAATTCGGGTAGGAAATTTTCAAAATGGTCAAGGGACGACGAGGCATTCGAAAAAGTATGTAATATAACTACGCCGTGCTGTCAAAAATTGTTTTCTTGTTGTCGCAACTCAACAACTTTGTGTGATCCTTCACCTCCCATTTTCAGCCGGCTGGAAAAGCAGACGACGAAAACGTGTTCACGGGAAACGTGCCGCTTGGTACCTTCTTTTTCCCTCTCCCGATAAGCTTTTTGTTTGTCAGAAAAAACGGTGATTGAACGTTTTCTCTCAACTTTGTTTCCTCCAGACCAGCTTCAAGTATCGTACTGCCGCAGTAGCGGACCGGGTGGTCAGAACGTTAACAAAGGTAAACATAGCGTTTCTAGTCGGCGAACGACAGGGCATGTCTCTCGAACGCCCGGTCTCCAGCACGCGCCTCGTGC
The DNA here is from genome assembly GCA_013358835.2 of Ixodes persulcatus. Lineage (NCBI taxonomy): Eukaryota > Metazoa > Arthropoda > Arachnida > Ixodida > Ixodidae > Ixodes > Ixodes persulcatus. The sequence goes on from JABSTQ010009555.1 coordinate 178,092, forward strand.
CTCCCGCCATAGCCTTATCTATACTCACAAAGCCTGGCAGTTCGACGACGGAGCCATAGAGTGCCCGGTCGCAGATTTGGAGCGCGAGGATCTGGTAGCACAGAGCATCAAAGAGCCATTTCTCGGGGAACTTGGACGTCAGCGCTAAGCTTTTGCAGCGGCGAGGACCCGAAACACACTCGTTCGCTCGGGAGAAGTGTTTCGGCGTCTCGCCGCAGCGGGGCGCCAGTCACGTGGCTCTCCTCTCATCCATTGTCTGCCGCTCCACCTTTTCCATTTTGGCGGCCGCTTCTCGTGGCGATCTGCCAGGCTTTGTTAGTATATAAGAGGCTATGCTCCCGTTTAAACCCGGGCGCGCTCGGGGTGCACATGGCGCCGAAGCGTTGTCGAAGGTGCAAAGCTCGCGCTGGAGGCGGGACAACTCGAGCCCCTCCCAGCCATTCGCAACGAAGGGACTGCACGACTACACACCATAAGCATGTGTCTCTCCCAACAGTGAACAGCAAGGTGGAGATCAGATTCCATGTCCAGAGTGCTAAATGGATACCTCCTCTAGGCAGGAAAAAACTACTAGAAACTGTGAGTATCGCAAGGAACAACCTTGTTTGATCTACAGGGTGTCACAAAAGAAAATTTACACGGTCGTTTTTACCGCAAAAATAAACTAGGCATCGCCGAACGCTCATACTCCGCCCAAAGGTAGCGCTGGAGGTCACAACCAGATGCCAAAATTTCAGCCCGATCCGATAACTTAATCAAAAGTTATCAGTGATTTTCTGAAAATTTCAATGGGAAAATGGCGGCCGACGGAGTTTTCGAACACATGGGGCTCTATGGCACCAGAAACCGAAAACGGGCAAAAATGGGCTCCATTTTCCCATTGAAATTTTCAGAAAATCACCTATAACTTTTGATTAAGTTATCGGATCGGGCTGAAACTTTGGCATCTGGTTGTGACCTCTAGGTCTACCTTTGGGCGGAGAATGAGCGTTTGGCGATGCCTAGTTTATTTTTGCGGTAAAAAAGACAGTGTAAATTTTCTTTTGTGACACCCTGTATATGCGCTTGACTGACTTTTAAAAAGGTATAGAAATCCAGCCCGTTTCACATGGTGAGAATTCCGCTGGCATTCCCCAATGGTCAATGAATTGGAAGGTGTGGTTGGTTGAGCTGTGTTGGTGTCTAAATTACGAAAACAGAAGAGGTCTTGTGCAGGGTGACCACCCGTCCCGCTGGACTGTCCCGCATCGAGGGCTGGCATCTCACAAGAAACACCAAAATCCTCAAAATGCCCTGCATTTCACACTGTCGTAAAATTCACTATGCAACTCACAATGCTGCCGAACAACGGGGATGTGCGGAGGTCGCTGGTAATCGTGTGAATCGAAGATAGTATGCCATTTTTTAGCTAAGCATTGCGGGAAGCTACCGTAATTCTTGCAGGAGATACGACGCGCATGCGCCGTTGTGCCTCGCCCCTTGGTGGCTAATATTGCCAAAAGTTGAAAAATAAATTATTGTAATTATTTTCAAATAATGCACTGTCAATCAAAAAGGTTGCCATGGAATTTTTTTTTTTTTTTGGGTGAAGATTGTCACACAAGGCAAAAAGCCCGCAACTAACTAGAGTTGAAGAACAGAAGATTCTAAATTTGTGTAGGAGCACGTTGGTAAAAGTAAGCATCGCCAGGAACCAATAAGCCAAAAAAGATTTACTGTTTTTTTTTATGTACCGAGTTCTGTTGTAGTCGGTTTTTATGTTTTCAACTTAGACACATTTAATAACATATTTGGCATTTGGGAGTGAAAATTATTCGAGCTTAATTGCCCCAATACAATTTGCAGGTGTGTAATAAGCAGAGCCACATATTGTGGTGCCCGTGTCTATAAATTTCCTCCAATAGCTTGTAATTTTTCAGTTGCAGCAGTTGCGATAATACCTTCCTTCTGTTACACACATAACCCACACTTCCCACATATCAGCACCAGCATGTCCCGCATTTTGCTAGCAGGAAGGCAGTCACCCTAAGCCTGTGTCGTCTGTAAATTGTCTTCTATGTCCCTCGTAATAAGAAATGTTGGAACTTGTTTTTTTTTTTTTTACTTTTTGCTTCTGTATTTGCAGTGCCAGCACATGATGAACAAAGACGGGCAGCTCATAGTGACCTCTGAAAAGACACGGTACCAGCAACTCAACACCACCGACTGCCTGGAACGCTTGAAGGCGCTCGTCATCAAAGCCTGCGAGCCACCGCCAGAGCTCAGTCCAGAGACTAAGCTGATGCTCAGTTCGAGGTGAGGATTCGACGGGCGAATGTCGCGCAGCTATTCGGAATTTTCGTCGCGTGCTTTTTTAGCCTACCTTCACGGCTTCGTCTTCAGACCGCCAGGCGCCGTGAATACCCGATTGGCTCAAGAAGCCTGGCGAGCGAACCTGCCGTTGCGGCTCTCTGTTCTAGCCGCTGCGTGCAGTCAGTTTTGCTGAAGTCGCCAATACTCCCTTTACCACCTAAGCTATACTCAGTTGCAGGTTAAGAAGAGTTTTCGAGGGAAAGGAAGGCTGAGGAAGAGGAAGCAGACGGAACGTTGGAGAGAGGAGGAGGTTTCCTTCTCTCCTCTCCAGCATTCCGTTTGCTTCCTCCCCCCCTCCCTCCTTTCCCTCAAATACTTTTGTTAACCTGCAACTGACCATAGCATTCGGTGGAAGCTACATGTTTGAGTTGCCTCTAAATTATAAAAACAGGCACAGCACGTAAAACATATTCGAAACTAGTAACTGCATTTGTAAATTAGCAAAAAGCACTGAAAATAGTTTAAAAATTATCGCCAAAAAGTAGGCTCGTGGTTCTGTATCCAGAAATTTAAATAAATTCCTCCCGGAGAAAAGCTTAACCCAATTTTTGATCCCGGTTTAAGACAAGTATAAAACCCGAGCACGCTAGACTTTTAATTAAACTGCATTATGCTGCATAGGTGTGATCTGACTAGATGTTGCTGAATTTGTGTCTCATTTCTAAATGTCTGGGCTGCCCTTACCAAGCCTTCCGACACCTAAACAGTGTCTGAAGGCCAACAAACGATCCAGCTGTTTTCTTCTCTGCATTTCTAGGCTGTCTGGTAGGCTTAGTTTGTGTTACTAGAACTGCCATAAAGATTTGTGACAATTCCCAGTAACCTGGCTTAATAGGGGAGATGCGAATCGAAAAGCGGCAATATTTTGCAAAATATCTGATTTTGGGATTTATTATATTTAAATTTTCATATTGTATGTAAAAAATAATCAGAAACGGTTACGATCGCGAAATTTGTCGAATACGGCTATGAAGAACTCTCAGGAACCGAGAATGGCATACACTTTACACTTGGCCCGTTATTGTTTCCGCGGTTCTCCAAATTGTGGCATTGCCCGCCATCACATTTATGTTGAGAAGTAGGCCTAGCCACCTCCTCTTCATCGCAGTCTTCTGTAGCTTAGATCTCTCACGAAATAGTAACGAAAAACATATTTTTCCCGCCGCAAAAGAGTGTTGCTACACACCATTAGAATGCGTTTTTCTCTTTATGTAATTTTGGGGCATCTTCACAATTTGCAGACAAGAATTTTTTGTTCTCAGCACAACCAAATTTGGCATACATATGGTTTAGAATATGTAGAATGCAGCTATCAAGTTTTGGTCAGAATGGATACACCAACTCATGTTTACAAACAAACTGGAGCGCCCCTAGCGGACGCCACCGGCGCAGCGCATGCGCGATGGAGTGTGGGCAAGAAGCTCGCCGTCGCCCCTAAACAAACCATTGAAATGCGATGTTGTCGGCGTCGGTGTGAGTCCCCGTGCTCTTTTTCGCGTTGGAATTGATGATTCTACATCTTCCTGGCAATGTCTGAGTACTTCAGCGGCCTCAGCGAAATTACCGAGGCTCGTTACTATCGCAAAACTTCACGTGAATAATGTGACATGCGGCGATTCATTCTACGTGGACGCCGCAGAATGGACGCCAAAGCCTTATTCGCATGATGAGATTTCGCTCGCAATTTTCACTTGAGACGACGCTAGGGCTGCAAAAGCGTGAACCGTAGCTGAGATGGTCAACGTCGATACTGAAAATCGCAGACAGAATCGGACCAAGTGAATCAGGCATAACAAGTCGGTGATGGCCACTGGTAACAATGATCAACATCTCCTTGTATCTACTTTTACATCGAGGCTGCTAACCTTCAAACTTGAGTCTTTTGATGCCTGCAATTACTCCTTATTGCAAAGTATCGGGCCAGCATTTGGTCTACGGGCCGGTGTCGTCTAAAAGAGCAGACGACAAGCAGAAGCGTTTGAAAGAGCAGACGACAGTTCGAATGATCAGGCGGCCGTTCGAACTTGAAGACTCACTGAACGTAGTCCGCAGCTGTTCCGTACAACTTGACGGTTTTCTGGCGTTCATGTTGGAACATAACAAAGAATCTCATGACCACAAGTATCCGTGAACTCAAGCCAAAGTGCTTCCCGCCCAAGCAATCGTGGTCCGACGGCGTCTGGTTTTCCATCTTCACGGCACATATCCATGTTCTCGGACGAACAGAGCACATGAAAACTGATCTTCAAGCCTTTCTAGACTCTTTTGGTACAGCCCCAGTCGCGGCGTTTTGACGAGAAGGCAGGTTTTTGTCAGGTTCCTTTCAAAACGTCGCAGGAATACACGTCTCACATGGGGACTTCCACCCACCGCCCCAGACTGGAAGTGCGCCCGACGCGCCACCATTGCGCCGTGACGTAACAGAGATGGGTTCATGTATAGGCCAACGCGCTGTTTACAAACAAGCCCTCATGAGGTGTCGGCAAACACGCAGTTTCCCCCAGGAGGTGTGGGCACTGCGCATGCGCAGGAACTGGATTCACGTGAAGTGGAGCGTCTGCGCATGCACGCTGTCGTTAGCAGCGCCACCGCAGCAGCGTGTCGTTAGCGTCGCATGTTGGTGTATAGGGAGTATTCACTGGCAACCGTAGCTGTGTGCATGACTGCCGAGCACATGCTGATAGCGAGCTTCTACAGCTCTTTTGTAATGGGCATTTCAAGTCATCAATATTACCGGTCTTAGCAGCCTATTAATGCAAGTTCGTTCCGAGCATGCGCTCTGAACGTCGCATTCATCTATGGTGTCCATTGAATACTCGCTATATTAATATATTTATGAAAAAAAGAAAGAACCATTTTGTTAACCCTTTCAAAATAGTGTTTTTGCAATTTTCAATTATTTTTAAATGAAATAGGTCTCTCACTCATTATTTTTATTCTTCGTAGCACTTAGTGCTTTAAAAAGAGCGAATTAGCTTATTTTACTAGGTTCTTTAAGTGCATTACCATGTCCCATCTATGTGCAAGAACATGGTTTTTCTGCATGTGCAGAAAAACCATGTCCAGAACATAAAACAAAATCTATATCAAGACCAACACCAGTTATCCCCAGTAAAATTTTAATATTTTCCCCTGGTGCATGTTTCCTTACGAGATTAATAGCAAACATGCTATTTTTTTCGCCGCAGGATTGCCAGGGCATCAGCCAGAAGAGTTCGTGAGAAACGGTCAAGGTCGCAGCTTAGGAGGCAACGGCAACCTTCGGACATCTTCTGAAAAACAAAAAAAACACACACACACACAAAAGGATTGCATCCTTCCATCCCTCATTTTTACATCGTAAAATAAAGCACCCTGAAAAGCCTTCCATTAGCTTCTGATCATGTAACATTCACAAAGATTGGTTATAGTAAACTGACATTTAATACTACTACTACTAATAATGATGTTTATTTCCATCAAGAGTTGATGGTGGTGGTCAGGAAAGAAAACGCCAAGTTGCAGCTTGGCGGGTCCCTGACCTCCTACAGCAGTAGCAGCAGAGCGAGGAAATAGAACAGAAAAACAAAGGAAGAACATAAATGTACAGAGATGGCACGCCCAACGTATTTAATATGTTTTATGTGCACGATATAAGGAGCTTGCCCTAAGTTTAGCTTCTGTATTTGTGATAATTTGTTTATGGAGCTCAGCCCAATAGGTCGGCATTTGTATATCTCCCAAAAACCTGTCTTCGTTGGCACATAGCATCTGCGAGGGTGAAATTAGCCATAAAGGTTACACAAAGCGAACAGAGGCTTTTAAAGGGGCACTGAAGTCGATTCCGAGATCGTCCTTTTGTGGTGACAACTCAATTTAGACGCTCTAAGCATCCCAACAAACCCAAATTCACAACCGTGCGTAGCTTATTTCATCTTTAAAAGCGTGTTCAAAGATCGCGACACGTCCTTTTTGGAAAGAATTTCTTTCCGAGTGAAGTGGTCGACGAAGGGCGCTTGTCGGCGAGTTGCAAGCAATGGCTTCGCCGGCGGAAAAAAAGAGGAGTCTTATCCGAACGTGTACCTCTCAGACTCTCTTCGAAACGAGTTATAAATAAATCATGCGGAATCTGCGCGTATTTTAGGGCTTTCATTGGTCCACACAATGTAGTCTGCGAGAAAAAAGAGTCCGCATGTTTTTCTCTTGCCCAAAGATGAATAGGCGCTTTTGTAATATACGACTTGGTATATACGGGAACTAATACATTTTAAACAATATAAGATCAAAAACGACCTTTTTCAAAAATGACTTCAGCGCCCCTTTAAAGCGAGTAATGGTGATGAATTAACAAACTACACTCACTTTCGTATTAGTAGAGCAGTAAAAATGAATAGAGTCTTCATTAGAGTCATCTACGCAGTATTCGCAAAAGTGAGAGAAAAATTCTTAAAAATATGCAGACAAACAATGTACACACAGATACAGTAGTTAAATATAGACTGCTAGTCCATCAGATACTCTATGCATACATCATGGATACGACCCATGAAGGCAGCATTTAGCATTCCCTATACATTTTCTTGACCACTTTAGTGGATTTGAAACAGCGTCGGCCCATGAATTGCTGGTAGGCGGATTCGGACATCTGTCGAGGCATCTGCAACACGACGAAGGCATAATTGCGGACAGAGTGCCGTCGTTTATCCGAGATTTCGAAAGCGGGTCGAGATCCACGTTCCAGGTGATCTAGACTCGGTTCTTCACAGAGGCGTGCCATACCAACAACCGTTAGTCAACAAGGGTACAGATTAGAGAAAAGTGCGGCGCCAGTCTTAAAGTCCGTTCACACACTTGCAACCGAGTAGGACGGAGAGATACAAGACCGGTTTCTAAGCCTCTTAACGCCTTAGGATTGAATGCACTGCTGCAGAGGTGGTCTTAAGACGTTGCAAGAGGCTTAAAATCCGGTCTTGTCTCTCTCCGTCCTACTCGGTTGCAAGTGTGTGAATGGCGCTTGAAGTCCCACGCTTGCGACTGCTTACAACCAAGTGCCTTAAAACCTCTTGGAATCTCTTACGATAAGAAATCACACTGGCGCCATCTATCAGGCAGCTGTAGAACACTTGGCATTTCCGTATATTTGAAACTTTTTTGTGGATCATTCTTTCTTTGCTCGAAAAACTGGACATTGGCATAAATGACTACTATTCCTCATACGTAGATAGTATGTACATTTAAAAATAATAATACTTTTACTTCCATCAGTTACGATGGGGAACTTGAGGAAGAAAGGCGTAATGTACAGCTCGAAGTTATGGCGAAGGTATTGCAGCATTTGATTTCGCAAACACTGCAGAATGTCCGCACTAGTAAAGTGCAGTTCCAGGGTCACCTCATAGACGGGGCCACCATGTTCTCTCGTCGCGAGAGATCGCAAGAAATTGGCCGTGAGCAAACGCAAGTGTTTGAATGAGCCTTTAGGCTGGTAGTTGTGTCCGTACTCATTGCACAAGGGCCCCTGCCGGTCGCCAACGCCGTGCACCACTTGCGTCCAATCTGTATCTCCGCCAGCCTATGGAACGTGACATAGAGAATCCATCGCTATGGCCTTGTTTTCTAGGTGGCTATATGGGCTTCACTTGCTTGACCTATAAGTGTCAAACCTGTATCATATAAACTTATACACGCGTGCGGAGGCGGACTTGGCATTTTGCCGCCCTAGGCAGCCCTCAATGCCTCCCCCCCCCCTCCCACCAACCCCGCTTCCTATGGTCAGTGGGAGGGGGGCGGAAAAATAGCTAAGCTTGGAGTTAAAATTTTTAAAAGTAGCTAGATTTGGAGCTAGAATTCCCAAAATAGCTAAACTCGAAGCTAAATTAAAAAAAAAAAAAAAAAGTTGTTTTTTTTTTTTTGGGGGGGGGGGGGGGGCAGACAATTTGTGGCCACCGCCAAAATTCTGTTGCCTTAGGCAGCTGCCTACTCTGCCTATTGATAAGTCTGCCACTACATATGTGCCAATATAAGTTCTAGCTGAATCGCTCGTTTGGGCCACCCTCAAGCTGTTTACAGCAGTTTTTCATCTGGAGGCCCCCAACACCATTGAAAATAAAATTGAATTAAATACTGGAAATGACAAAATTTTCGCGAGGACCTAATTTTCGCGAATTTCGCGAATCACCTACGATTCGAAAAATATGTCCCGCGAACAATTCGGGCAATATGTAAACGCTACGGAAGCTACATTCGATTCGCGAAAATTAGAACCCGCGAATAATTTCAAATTTTCAGCTTTGGCCCGATTCGCGAAAATTTGAGCCCGCGAAAATTAAGTCGTTTACAGTAGACCGTTCCGGAAAAACGCAAAACGGGGTATGTACTGCCTTTGTGATACATTCGCTATGGAAGGATGCACGAGTCATACAAACAAATGAACGGCCGGATTTTAATTGAAAATGCAACGCCGTCGAAGGAACCACGCAGTGTTCTTCTCCACTCCTCGCCGGCTTTGTCTCGGAAGCTCTTTGTCGGCAAGGGCTCGTCAGGTAGAGGGAAGCGACTGCCGCGCGGCCGCCTGTGCCGAGCTCCTCTGTGCAAACAGCTTGAGCGTGAGGGCGCTGAGGAACGCCGGCACGCTGTCGTGCTTCGCGAGGTACTCTTCCGCCAGGGGGCTCAGCCGCTTGAGGTAGTCCGTCTCCAAGACGTTCATGCTGCTCTCGCCGTTCTGCGCCAGAAAATGTCCCGAGGTGAAGTCAGCCGGCGCCGCATTGCCCGTAACGGATCTCTGACTGCTACGTTCAGCATTTTATCCAATCCAGGACTAAAAAAGGTGGCTTCGAACTGGTGCCATAGTTTAGATTCTCCGACCGGTCGCGCCACCCGTGGGGACTTGCATTGAGTACTCAAAGAATAGTATTTCCCCGCCTATATGTCGCGCTGTTGTCAGACCCTCCCATAAAAAGCTATTTTCACAATATATAAACTAAACCTTTCTATAATTGTCACACTTTTTATGGTGGCGTGGCAAAACTCGATTGTGGCGTCATCCTGACCGTGTTATCACACTGTTGTGTCATCACTGATCTGTCATACTAACTGACCTGTGCGCATGCCCGCATTCGCTCACCTCTTAACGGTTGTATGGCGCGTGGCAATATATACGGCGCATGGAATAAACCAAGGGGTTCCTTCTGCTGGGAACTACGTTGCTGTCTGTTCCTTCCTCGCGCCGCAAACCACACAACATCTATCTTTTGCCATAAATGCCGATACGGTTACACCTGCACATTGCTGCACACAGCTACATTGCCGCATTTAGACTTGGATTTTTATTTCGATTTTGACAAGACACTGAGATGTCACATGGCACTATGACGTCACGTGACACTGAATTCCCGTTAAATTTAGCGGGTTACAATGTACGCGAAACACAGACGGGATCTACTGCGAAACTTCTCCACTAACTGGTATTGGCGGAAAAAAATGCACCCAAGTCACGCCATCGCAAGAAATGCACCGACGGGAATTTTTTAAAAATAACTCTCAACTTATACATTGGAAAATACGGTAAAGCTAAGCTACTAAGTTCAGAGTAAAACAGTAACTGAGTTACTACTTCACCTGGTGTCCAATTTTGGTCACCGCGAGATCTAATTTGCCCCTCCTGGAGCGAGCAAAGGCAGCGTTCGTAGACGGTTCGTCTGCTAATGCGAGCAAAGAATGCGGTTCATCTGCTACGAAGCGACGTTCGCGGACGTAATTAAAATAAAGAAAACACCGTATGTCGTCCGCTGACCGAATGGAAAAAAAAGTTGAAAGTTTTCAACAAACTGAGTGCAGCGACGAAGTGAGATCGGATGCAGGTTGAAAGTACGATCATCCGCTATTTCACTTCAGAAGTTTTGTTGTCCACACTCCGGCGAAACTAGCGGCCATCTTTGCACCGCCACCTCTTGCGGTGTCGGTGCTTGGCGGCATTGAGAAATAATTTTCTTGCCTTAAAATATGGAAAAAAAATTATGAGATTTGTAGAGATAATCACAATCGATAAGTTGATTGCATACACAGTGCCGAAGACGCTTATATTGGCAAGGAATACTTTGAGTGCGACGACTCTCCATAACGGTCTTGGCGCAGCCTGGTTCAGGACGACCCTTTCGAAGCTTTGAAGTTTAAAAAAGACTGAAATGGCCATTGCCATGGCAACAGAGATTGACCAGCCAATCGTCTTGCAAGGTTCTGGTCGTCAGCACGTTAATATCTGTTTCTGCCCTGCTAGCAGGCGGGGAAGGCAATGGTGCTACTTTGCTAGGATCCGGTCACTTTAGGCACGGCCCCTCACCTGGAAGAGGAGGTAGTCGTCGGGCGAGTTGGCGTACACGTGGGTGAGCTTGTAGTGGCCCTCCTTGACCACGTCCACCCGGTAGCCCGTGAGCAGGTAGCAGCCCTGCCGGAAGTCCTGGCTGGTCCGGCGGAAGGCCGCCACCAGCCGACGGTTCTTGGCCTCGGCAGACGCCAGCTGGTCCTGCAGGCCTGCGGGCCATAGAGTTCATATAACAATCTAGAGGGAAAGGTCCCACGCCAATTCTGGCCACTTTGGAGCGGCGAGGCATGGACGTGGACATTGGTGGTCCCAGTGGGTAATTCCAATGGGCCAATATCGCTGGTGATGCCTCAATATATACGAGCGAGCAGAAAAGCATCACCTCTAAGGTCTGTGCCTACGTAGTTATTTTCTAGCACACAAATTTAGTCCTTGAAGACGACCCGCACAGCTAGTGCGTGAAGGAAACCTTGGACCCCTCGAGGAAACAAATTAAGGTTTTCTTCTGACAGCCCAGTCCGTGCCCCTTCATCGGCAAACTGCAAGAACCAGCCGGCACTCGCATTGAAATCGACATACTCCACCAGAGACACGTGTCTTCTTCGATCTAGGCACGAATGATTTCCGTATTTTCTTCGAAGGTGAGCACTTTTTTCTTTTTTCGGGGCTTCGTTTTACAGCGACGCAGAAGTTGTCTCTTTCTGATGCCCAGCATCCAGCGTCTACTTGTATTCCGTCGTGCGTTGGTTTTGCGTGCACGCTTGAAGACGACGAGATGCGGAAGTGTCGAACAGAGAGCTCGCGCTGGGGGTGCGATGATTGAAAACCATGGAACCGCTAGTGCCATTTGGTATAATTGGCTAAAAGCCCGGAGTGCCAAGTTTGCCTTAACAATGAAACTAGGGTCGTGCAATCTTATTGCTGGTACGCCAGCAACAAACTTTGAGGCATTCTCGACAAAATATACTTGAAATTACCCCTTTTTGAATTGATTTTTGTCCGGGAATGCTTCATTAGATTGGGTTGACGGTCAATTTTATTTCATCGTTTCAAGTTCATAAATGGATGGAACCCTATGACAATCTCTGAGAAAATTAAAATTAGTTTGTTCAAGCAAAAATTTTGTCAAACTGGGTTTCACCTGTAGATATGGACAAGTGTCGCATTGTAGTTTTATCGCAGAGATTGGTGCTTGTTTCTTCGAGGCATTTGTCCAAAAGTCCAAATCATTTTCCAGAATGTCTCTCACGGCGGCGTCTTTTGGAATGCCCTTCACATGTCTGGAGCCAATATCACTGTTCGACAGCCAGGCACGGAGCACCTAGTTTGTCACCGTTTCGCTCGTGTCGTTTCTACACTAAACTCGTATGCCTTGACCATCTGCAGAACTAGAGCCATACACCACCTTTGAAACATGTTCTGAGAGAATTGGCAGCACTCAAAAATGATGGCCACGAAGGATACTGCAATGTCCATACTGCACAGTCGGAACGCTCGATACGCTTCCTGCCAAACTTGGTGGGACATCCCCAATTTATCGACTGCAGTGCAGCGCGTGTTGTCTACGATGCGCACGGCACCACAAGCTCCCATTGGCGAGCCGTGCCGGTCCCACAATGCCCAATATTTTTTCTATTTCATTTTATTTCTGGATGCTGTTCACCCCTAACAGGGGCTGTGACAAGTGTGATGTAGAAGTTCACATGAAATATACGATCGAATGCAAAAAGAACCGAAACAATACCGCCTGTTAGGCCTACAATAAGTGTGTAACAATAAAAGAAAAACTACGACTGAAACAATCTACGCTACGAGAGTACAAAAAATATTGCCACGCATGTCTTCGAGCAACTGCGCCCGTGGCCGAATGGTTATCGTGCCTGGCTACCTCGCAAAGGGCCGAGGTTCGATGCCTGGCAACGGAAGCACCTTTTTGTTATTTCTGTAAATCTCACGTTCTGGTAAATTCAAGAAGCCTGTACTGCACAGCACTGACTGGAGGACGTCGAGATAATAAAGCCACTATTTTGACGTTTTACGGGAAGTGACGTCACGGACGTAAAATAATTATAAAAATATTTTGATGGTGAACGTCAAAATAGTCACTGCCAAAACTAAATGCTCGCAAACACAGTTTGAAGCTCTGAAACGGAGAATAAATATTTAGCTTCTTAGGACAGCCAGCATCATAAAAAAAAAAAGTCCTATCGATCGATCTCAACTCAAACCCCCAAAGGTTTGAGTTGAGAATGATTGCTGTAGACGACCACTTCTCATGGATATACATACATTTGATCTCGCAAATACCGCAACACCTCCGCTCTAGTGAAATGCAGCCCTGGGGTCACCTCATGGATGGCGCAAGCGTACTAGTGTATTCTTTCGTTGTAAGATGTCACAAAAATCCACGATGCACTCGGCCATAAGCAGACGCAAGCATGTCCAGCCTTTCCGCTTCCACTACACTTTTTCCTTGACATTTCTCTCTGAAGCCCCAGTTCCATACAAATGCGTAATAAGACATAACAAGTGTAATCAAATTCCACCCCTCATTCTGCGCACTTCGTCTTTTTTGTAAAGACGAAGCACCTTAAAAGTGTTTTGCTTACTCTTGCGGTCCGGCAGCGATCCGTCCTGGTCCAGCCGCAGCTGCACCTGGGCCGTGACGTCCTGGGAGCATCCAAACTCCTCCAACACCTTCACCCTCGCCCTCAGACGGTCGTTCTCCTCCTCGAGGCGAGAGACGGACTCCAGTCGCTCTCGGAACGCGACCTCGAGCGGATTCTCCACAAGGTGGACTATCCGCAGTCCGGATGCACCCTGCGTCGAACCACCAAAATCCTCGTCAGTCGTGGCGTCCTCGAGAGGGAAGAAAGCTGGCCAGGCTGATCCGCAGCTAAGAATAAATGCCAAGATAACGCCATACTTTTACACACACTGTCACGATTTCCTACGAAAAGAGGACACACACTGGCGCTATCTAATACTGGGTAGCCGTGGAACACTCGCGATTTCCGTATACTTTGTATTTTATTTTTTTTTGCACATGATTCTTTCGTTGGGCTCATTCGATTTCCCTGCACCAGTTTGCACCAATGCAAAAAAGGTGTAGCCTGGTGCAGAAAAGTGTAGGGCAACAGACTTCCGGTTGTGTTTTGATAGGGGCTGCACTCAGAAATCGAATGTGGAGGTATGCACCGAGTGCAGGGGGTGCAGGTATTGGCTTAAAAATCTTTTGACAATGTTATAAACGACCATTTTTCACAGATAAATAGTATGTAGTATGTTGGATCTGGAGAATACTGCACAACCTTCGCTCTAGTCAAATGCAGTTCCAGGGCCACCTTATAGACGGTTTTGGCGTGTTTTCTCGTCCTAAGAAGTTGCAAGAACTTGGTCGTAAGCAAACGTAAATGATGCAACTTATAAGAAACTACGGCAATTAGTGTCGTTAACTCTTTCCTGACAGCGACCATAAAACATCGATCACCAGTCATCCACGGGTGCAGAAGCCCATTTCGAAATTTCCGCAGAGCTCCCACGCTTGCTGCCATCTCTTGTAGGTGCCTGTATTTGCACGAATATAAGGCGAGTTTTACGGCGAAGCTGTTTATGGCTAGGGTTCCGTGGATTTTTTGTATGCAGCGACTAAAAACTCGACGCTCGCACTGCCGAACGCGTACGCCTTCCCCGTATAAAAGATTCGAAGTAAATAACCGAAATAAAGCGCTGCCGAACGCGCAGTAGAAGATGCCATTTCTTTTAGGCTTTTGCTTTAGAACAGTTACCGCTGCAGACAACGGCACGTGCGGCACATGGAACACCATTTCCTCATTCTCCTTGATGCTTGGGTAATTTAGGAATAGGTCTATTCAGTAGATTAGTTATCAATAGGCACCATTTTCAAGATCAGTGGACTCTCGGGTAGATAATAAAGGTTTCTCAAAGATTTGCCGCTGTGCGACCCGCGTCGGCCATGTCTACGTTCGCACCGCCCTCTCTTTGTCGTCGTTCAAAGCGTTTGTGTGCCTAGCTTCCTTTCCTTCCGGTCTCCCAGGGTGGCAGTCCTGTCGCGTGTGTCTACTTTCTGCCGGGTGGCGATCCCGTCGCGCGTGTCTAGTTTCTCCGGCTCCTCGGAGCGGGTCTGTGTCGTGTGCTAAACAGCTTCGCTGGTCATCTACCTTCACAGAGTGGAATGGCTCATGATTTGTTTTTCTTTCTTTCTTTTTTTTCTTTTTGGAAAGCGTGAAAAGCTGGAACGACGCTCTTCAACGAGCATTTGTCGATATTTTTCGCCTTGGAGATGAAACGTCGCTGCATGAGCTCAAATCAAATGATCCAACATGATCCACAATACTCACTGCTGCTGTCACCCAAAAAATAAGCAGCGGAGGCAATTAAATGGCGCGTTCGAGGCTATCTTTGTAGTGGTCCCCAATGTCAGCAGGCACCACAATTGAGAAGTACCATCGTCCCGCAGAGATATATATATCTGATAGCTCACCAGCTTGAGAGAAAGCGCAAATCGAAATAGAAACCGAAGCTGTAGTTCTTCAGATATCCACGAGATGGCGCAACGTGTTCCTGCGCACCAAATTCGAATTTTCGCAGTGCGTGGAAACCATCGATTACAGGTTATCAATGGCCAATGGGCACGGTACGGAAAGAGTTACTTCAATAGTTCCATCAATTAAATGCGCGGAAAGCAAAGAATTGGGCCAAATACATTTAAATCGCATATTAAATGTTGCTGCCCCTTCCCCTGAGCCCCCCACTACTGCCACACCAAATAAATGAAATCCAGCTGAACTTGTTAAAAACTTAAGAATGATCCCGAGCTTCCATTTGTCCATTGCTAAGCTCGGTTAATTTTACTCTATTTATTGGCCGCAGCCTACGATAGTTTAAGACCGATAAGGGTGACAAGCAAATGACTTGTCTGACATAAAATGAAACCTAGAGTGATGCCATGATGTCCAGCTATACCCAATGAAAGTGATCTGTAAAACTTTACTCGACACAAAAAGAATAAAACAAACTCAAGACAAGGGGCGACAAACATTTCTTTCAAAAAGATGTGCTCATCCTCCCTCGTCCCGAGTTTGTTTTATTCTTTCTGTGTCAAGTCAACTTCACCAACATGCTCTAGAGTTAATTTGACCGATAAAACCTTTTGTTAGAATAAAATATCTTGCCTCCAATCTCGAATTTGAAAAGACAAATAAACACATCTTATGATACTTGTCAGTATATTGTTGTCTAACATAAGTTCTTGCATAATATCTAAGCAGCAATGCAAGATAGTAGAGATGAACATTGACAAACTTCACATTCCTTTTCTAATTACAGCACGTGCACGAAACGCACATTTACTCTCTGAAGGTGTGCTCTTCCTCCGAGCTTGCAACTGTACTGTGGTAAAGCGAGATTTTCAGGATCGCAGTGTCAGCTCTGCGGGTATTGCTTCTCCACGGTGCACCGATGCTCAGAGAGAAATGCACTCAAAGGGGCTAACTAACCCACCGTGCACGCGACTTTGCCAACACTTCAAAAGGTATGAATGTTGAAGTTTGTTCAGAGTGAATATTGAATAGCACACTATTCAAAACTACCGGTCAAAATTTTTAAATGTTTGCAGAACCCTCCCAAAATTTTAGCCTCATGGACAAAGATGGTTTGGCAACATAAGTCTAGAAAAGAACTTGCACATCCACTCACCCCATTTTCCGAGTTTTCAAATCTGAAATTAACATTGAAACCAGGTCAGCATTTCGGGACACACTCTCTCAGAAATGGTCAGTTCAGTAGCAAACATTTCAACTGCACTGGAATCTACAATACTGGCAACCATTGTCTAGTTGGCCAGTATTCTAGTCAAAGCTTAACTTACCAGTACTTCACTAGTCAGCACCCAGTTGCACTACTGTCAGTCACAGAGCATGTTACTGCATTTAAATTTTTAAAGCATGAAATGCTTTTTATCATTCATTCCCCCCCACCCCCCCTTCGATTCCAAAATTTTGTCCATCTGTCCATGCATTTTCTGCAAAAATTAGCAGGGAAATTGACGTCACATGACCTAGACTCCGGTAAACACAGCGCTCATCCCGTGTGTTTCTTCTACGTCCTCATTGTTTCGCACTGTTTCCATGATGAACACCAATTCAGTTTCCCTGCTACATTTTGCCGCTAAATTGACATCACAAGACCTAGACCAATTCAGTTTCCCCGCTATATTTAGCTGCAAAACTGTTGTCACGTGACCTCTACACCAATTCAGTTTCCCCGCTAAATTTAGCGAGAAAATTGACATCTCATGGCCTTTGTACCAACCAAAGCAGTTTCCCTTCTAAATTTAGCAGGAGGGGTACACTGTTGCACAGTGTACCCCTCCTGCCAGGGCCCCACAAAATATGCAACATGTTTAAAAAAAATGTACATAGACAAAAGATAAGACTCACTTGACTTGGTCAGTTTGTGACTCGGTGTCTCTTCTGCAGGAACTTGACAACTGCCGTCGGTTTCGCAGGTCTTCTAGCTCTTTCTCCACCTGTGCGTTGCAGAAAGTCTTTAGACCTCACCAGGGATGGGACAGATCAAGCTGGAGCAAAAGAATCTGTATTTTGGTTCAGCTTAGGAGCGGACAACATCTTAATTTTGGAGCAACTTAGGAACAGAAAAATCTTAGCCAGTTGAATCATAAGTTCAAGATTCAAGCAAACTAGGTAGGTCTGGACAACAGGTCTTGGAAAGCATTGAACAAAACTGAGCTGGGAGGTAATATTCTAAATTGCATACAGAAAGACGTTAATGTATAGACGATTTCGCTAAAGAGAGCAGAAAGGGAAATGCCCCCTCTCCTCTCATCCCAGTGTCGTCTGCTCTGTAGACTGGTCAGTACCAAACATCCGGTTGGTGTGCTAACACGGTCGAAAATTGTGTCGTTTCGGTGATATCAGGCGCAAATGCTCGGTTTTAGATGTGCAAGTCAATGTTAAATGTTACACCCAATGAGGAGACTAACCGGGCACAATCAAAAAAAGTGAATACAGCCTTGCAAACAGCATGATTGGTCCGTCATCTCCGGCGAAAAGGGAATGCGGCTGCAGTTGCTTTTTGCAAGATAGAGTTTGTTCTGATTTGGGCCTTCAGCAACAATGTGTGAGAAGTAACAGGCTCACCAAGTATTAAACAACAACCGTGTGATATATACATTTTTTTTGAACGAATGACGAATTTGCACATGTTTTATTGTCTGCTAGTCTAGGATATGAAGATCTTATAGGGCTTACATTATCGCAATGTTTGTAGTGGTCTATTTGTAACCAAAATACCTTTTTGTGATGTTTAAGCATAGGTGGTACTTGGAAAATGAGTAATGAGCGTGCAATTGACTTCGATGCACCCCCGAAAACTTAACGACGCTGGTGTAGCGGCATCAAGTGTTGGTGCAAAATTGATTATTGTAATTCCTGAAAAATAAAGGTAAAGCAGCTAACTTCGACTCTACGGCGCTTCCTTGGCTAACAAAATTCTATTGCACATGGCTGGAAACATGTATGGAAAACCACTCTGGGCTTTAATGTTTCTGACCCCGGAGTAAAAAAAAAAAATAAACGTTTGCGCGGTGTTTTACAAAAACCAAGCGAGGCTTGTTCAAACTCAGAGCTGTGCAATCAGGATTCTATTTTCCGCCGACGCAACAGAAGCGGCAGTTGAGGGTAGTACTGCCGGCGAATGCCACTGCTATTGAAGTAACCGAATGAAGGTAAGCTAGCCAATTGGTTATCGAAGCAAGAAAAGAGAGCCCAATAGACTGCTTCCAGAGTAGCCATGAATGCTCTTGAGAAGCGAACCACTTGAAAGCGGCAGCAGCGAGCGAGCGTTGCACGTTCGGTACGGCCCACGGGTGCCGCCCAAATGCAGAAAAGGGCCGGACCATCGTCTGCCGTCGGGCACGTGCCCTCTTTTACCCCACCCGATAATGGGGCCCCCCCCGAGAGCACTCTGTAGAATCTTGGATGGGCGCTTGCTCGGGATTTTACGGAAATGTCGTCACGTGAACGTCGCGACGTCGTCATGGTGTCCCCACGACGGCCTCACAATCAACTTTTTAAAACGCCGCCAACGTCACGTGGGCACCGCGAGGTTGCTGTCGAGGCTACGTGCCACGGACACGGAAGCATTAAAGCCGTGGTTAGTACGTTGTACAAAAGGCAGCCTGCAGACATTTTCCAAGCACGGACGAAAAAACATGAAACTCTGGTACATTTTCTTGATTCTAGGGTTACGACGGTTTTTGGTGAAGGAAGTGTCCCTAGACTACGAGGCATTCTTTTTTTTTTTTTTCGACGTCTCGCACGGTTTTGTAGATATCCCACCTCAAAGTTTCCTTTCGGGACTCTACGGCGAAACCGAAAATACCGGCGCGGGCACGGCGGCCACCCCTGTGATCGGCTGTGTGGCCGTCGTGCGACGCAAATTTCGTATTCTGGTACCGCAAAACGTACGACCAGTCTGGTCGAGAGAGCAGTTCCGATCGGTCGGGTAAGATGCTACGGCTGTTTTACCGTTTCGCTTCGCAGATGTCAAACGTCTGTAGCGAATTTTAATGCTCATTTGTAGGCTGCCCGCCGAAAAGCGAGTTTGTCACGATGAATGCAGACTCAGCGCAGTCTCAGAACGAGCCCCCACTTATCTTCCAAAAAGACCTACAATCTGGGTGGAGTGCAATGCACGTTGCAAAAGCGTCATGGAAGCTGGTCGTAAGCTTGCGCCGAACAGGAACGGACTAAGCTATATCCGCCGGTGAGTGCCATCTTCGGTAACACGACGCGCTCAAGCAAGCGGGGAGTCGATAATCTTTGTGCGCAATCGCCGAAAAGCACTTAGATATTACGGCCGCTAAAATGTAATCTAACAAGCAGAAATCATGTGCTGGTACGGCCGAAAACGCACCACAAAAACATGGCAAAAGAAGCGGCATTACGAACAAGTAACCTCTTTGGGTACGAGGACGACGTCCGGGCACAAGGTTGCTCGACAGACGTCCAACCCGCCAAATCGCCGCCGAGAAGCTGGTGGTAGCATTTATAATGTCAGTTTTAGAGTGGATCGCGGTTTCCCATTAGCGTAATATTTTGGCAGTGCTGGCACATAGTCTCTGTAAATCGATATTGATCCTTTACTTTGGTTTGACCTTTGACCAGAGTCACCCTTCGAGAGTTACGAGACGACGTTTCCACAGGCGCAAAAGGTGGGAGGAAGCCACTCGCCTGGTCCAGGCTGTGCCGGTAGTCGGCGAGGACCGCTTCCAGGGACTGGATCTGCTTGGCGGCGGCGGCCGGCCACTGCTGCCCGGCTTCACTCTGGTAGCTGTCCATCAAAGCTCGATAGGCCTCCCGCTCCTGTTGTCCACGTGCGAGAGTCAGTGTTGCACGCAACTTGTACGTAAAGGCTTCTTCACACACTTGTGACTGCCTATAATAGAGTGCATTACAGTCGAATCTCGTTAATTCAAACTCGAGGGGGACCGAAAATTGGTTTGAATAAAGCAAATTCTGAATTACCAGGAGTTTCCTCCCATAGAGACACATAGGATAAGACCTGCATGTTAGTTTGAATTATCCGCAAGTTTGAAATAAGAGTGTTTGAATTAACGATGTTCGACTGTATGACCTCTTGAGGAGACACTGGCTACGCCTATCGGGCAGCCATGGAAGCAGGGCGGAGATCTAAAATCAAGGCGATTTAAATCACGATCTAGATCGAACCAGTTCTACTACGATGATTTAAATCAAACCTTTCCCGTAGAAATAATCCAGAAAATAGTTTTTATTTACCGTTCATCAACCATTTGATGCTTTCTATGTGCATTTATTTTGTACCAAAATAAAACAAAAAACGGAGCATCAAGTTTTCTTTCTACGTTCCACTTTATTCGTCAGTTACGCAACGTCCCATTTCAAGAAAATTAAAATGTGAAAGAAAGTCCAAAAAAAGCTTTTTAGTTAACTAAAAAAAAAATCAAGCACTTCAAATCTACAGTAACTCTTTCTTTCACGTTGTTATCAATCAATCAATCTGCCATGCCATGATAAAGAGTCCCTATTTTACAGCTACAGTGATTTAAATAACATTATTTCGATTCAAATAAAACAAATCTGAATTAAATCAAATAAATCTGATTAAATAAATTTGTTTTTAAATCGCAACTTTTTTTAATTTTGCGTGGAACACTCGAGGTTGTTACGTATTTTCTATTCTTTTTTTATTGGTATACATGCATTTGATTTTGAAAATACTGCAAAACCTTTACTCTAGTGAAATGGAGTTCCTGGGCCACCTCATAGATGGCGCCAGTGTGTTCTCTCGTCGTAAGAGATCACAAGAGGTGAGGACGCAAGTGTGTGAACCAACCTTGAGAAGGGAAATAAATAACGAGGCTTTACGCCGGAAGGCGATTCCCCAGGAAAACGCCTTCCCTTGGCCCGCTTCAGACAAAGCAATTTCTGCCAGAAACTTGACGTCGCAACCTCACCTCACTTCACTTTGCTACCTTAAGGGGTTGGGTTGTACAAATAAACAATCGGAAAAAGTACAACATGAATTCACTGCGATAGATTAATTGTGACACTTTCTATGAAACTTGATGGGCAGGTGATGCGCAGGTGAGCAGTCTTTGGCTGCGCAGGAAAAAAGTGAGGCAGAAAAGGTGACAGTGCGGGACTGTGGGCGGGCAACCCGGCGCAGATGACCGGTGCGCTGGGTGTGATGTGAGGTGTGATACCAAGCGGAGAGTAGAAGAACTTGTGAAATAGAGAAAAACTGGAAATGTGGCGACGACAGGAAAGGGTTAGCAAACATGATTCAGCTTTTAGGGACGATAAACTGACAATGTATGAGTATGAAGCATGAATGAACCTGGCGGCGCGATTTTGAAGTGCTTCGAATGAGTTGATAAGATATACTTGGTGTGGACTCCAGATTGTTGATGCGTATTCAAGTCTGGGTCTGATAAGCGATCTATAGGCAAGTAATTTCACGTGTTACAATGCGTGACTTCGGCGACGTTTTAAGAATCACAGGAATCCGTTTCCAGAGAAAATGATGTTAGTAATATGCGTGCTCCATGATAGATCGTTACAGAGGGTGACACCGAGGTACTTATACGACTCAACCAGTTCAATGGGAATGTTATAGATAGCATAGGGAAAGAAAAGAGGGCTACGACGACGCTGGAAGGGAGTGACATTACATTTGTTAAATGTAAGACACATTAACCAACGGTTGTACTATCCTTGTACATTCTTCAGGTCGTTCTGAAGGATACCTTGGTCAGAAACGTTGGTAACTGAGTGATAAATAACAGAATCGTTGGCAAACATACGAATATGACAGACATGCAGCAGTAAGTTGTTAATGTAAAGTAGAAACAAAGGAGGACCGAGGACGGATACTTGGGGGATGCCCGATGTTACTGGGGGAGAATGAGAAGACTGATTGCTAATGGGAACAGACTGGTTTTTTAAGAAATTCTTGAATCCAGTTTAAGGGGAGACACTATTCAGAAAAACAAATTTCTGCAGAAAAAGTTGATTTTGAAAGATGCCATATTTACATCCATCAACATCTTGAGAGTATTCACAGAAAGTTTCCTTTGTTTACGAAGCATAGTATTTTTTTTTTTTTTTTTTATAAATTAATTTCAGTCCATTGATGCTAAAGAAAAGGTAAAGGTTAGAGCAATTTGAACACATTCTCCGTTCCGATTTTCGGCATAAATCTTATTTTAGGAAAACTATCGTTTGGTAATGGGACAAAAGGAAAGGCTCACTCATTGTATTTCTTAAGTGGAATTTAATTAGCAATGCAGCTGTGGCATTATTTTTTTACTTTGTGGATGTCCTTTATAAAAGGTGTTAAGATTCCGTCAAAAAGATAAAAGGCAAGAACTTTATCTGATTTTTCAGCGTGATGTTAGCATAAAATAAATTACTTTTTGGAAACTTTGTTTTCACAGTGGCACTCTCCAGGCATTCTGCTGCATATCTATAGAAGAGAAATGTTGGGTATTACATGAGTTTTCTAACGATAGATTTTCTAAACAATGTCAGTGTGTTCCTGATAAAAACAACCACATTCAGTCTGCCTCGCAATTGCCAGTATAGGCTGTAAATTTCATTCACATTAGGCCGAAGGTTCAAAAGTTTACCCTTTTGTGTAGTGTCCTCCCTTAATTAAGACGTCCATAATTAAATTCAACTGTGCTAGAGTCTAAAAAAATGGCGTCAGTTTGTGTTATGGTCAAGATTAGTATGCAGATCATGAAGGAATAAGGACAGTTGGTTTTCAGAAGAGAAGCAACATAGGGAACACCGAGCACCCGTGTTCACACGCAGCAACCGAATTGCAATTTCGATGTTGCTGGCGAGTTGTTCCCTGGCTTTCCCTAGACCCTCGCGCTGCAACATGGATTTCTAAGATCGAGTCCGCCTCGAAACGGACGAGCAAAGCGGCGACGCTTCAAGCGGCAGCAGCCAATCAGAGACACTATCAGTGATGTGATTGGCCTAAGCCATTTTGGAGCACCTTTTGGAGCAGCCAAAACAGTGTTTTGGAGCAGCAAAAGTCGCCTTTGGAGCAGCCAGAACAGTGTTTTGGAGCAGCAAAAGTGGCTTTTGGAGCAGCCACAACTGTGTTTTGGAGCAGCAAAAGTGGCTTTTGGAGCAGATATTCTTAGAAATATAAAAAAAAAAAAATTATTGGTTTTAAGTGCTGGACAAACGAAAAGCACTTTGTGCTGTGTTGTGGCGGAACTCGCTGTTTGCGTTTTTACTACTGAGACATCCCACAAGTGTACAGTGTTGTAGGCGTTGCCGAGCAATTCCGAAAAGAACGCTTGCCACCGTTTTACTGGTTCCCGACGTGCCAGATTTTTGTCAAAAGTATGCAAACGTAAAACAATGGATTGCAAGCATCCCGACTGGTGCCTCTGTCGTGCAGTCATGTTCAAATGCACGTGAGGGCAACTTCAGCAGGCTTGCACTGGCACGTGCTTCGTCGCGCGAGCGGAGACAACGGCTGTTCAATCGAAACCGAAACAATGCCACTCCGCTCCGTCGCCAACTGGTTACCAAAATAGTATGCAAAATGTAACTGTACAGCATTCGACAAACAAAAAAAAAAAAACAATCCAGCGGCGCGTGCTTGCCAGGCCGACAGGTGTGGTACAAGCTAAACACAAAGAAAGAAAGAAAGAACATGAGCGCATGCATCGATGCATGAGATCGCGAGCCAGGGTCAAACATTTCTTAGAGCGCTTTTTGGAACGACAGAACTCGAGCCAAACAAGCGCGATGTGCGGGTTCAGCGTGCAAACATTGCCTTCTTGCGCTTAGCTCACTTCTCTTCTCCAACTTTCTTTTGCGGCAGATTCTTCAAGTACCGGGGTCCCTCTCGAAAGAAAGCCCACCGAGAGTATCCTACGTAATCAATATTTCGACAAGCAGTCTTTGAGCTAAATAGGGATGTTTGTAGTATAGTATGATTTAAACAAAGACAGGAATGCCGAAGAACAAGTTTAGAAAGTGCCATATCTACAGCGACGTGGGGACGGCAACACCCGACGTCGCGCGACCACGGTGACAGCGGTCGCGCGAGCGTTTCAGCTCACAAAGTAACTCTCGCCGCTTAAAAACGTGGTTTTGCTTCACAGCAGGACGTCATGGCTGCCACCCGGCACACTAGCGTCAGAGCGTCCGCACACGCCCGCGTCTATCGTTGAAAACATTTTAAAAAGACGCGAGACGAGATTTCCGAGACGACGAGGGCGCGAGACGCGAGACGGCGGCTAATACCATGCAAGAGCGGATGCAGACTTGGACGTAGTTCAACTACTCTACTCAAACTACTGTAGTTTAACTACTTTTCCGAGTAACTTGGTAACTTTCAATTACAACTTTATTTGGGTAATTAGTAGTTTACTTTAACTACATTTTTCAGGTAACTTCTACTCAAATTACTAACTACTTTCGAAATCGCCGGCAGATGAAACGGCCTTCCCGAACAAGGGGCCCCCTCGCAGCCGTAGAAAATGCATCACAAGCGTCCTTGGGCCAAGGCGGCGATGAGCAGCCAAAACATAACACCGACGCGCACGAACGCAGGAAGAGATGCTTAACAAGGCTTGGTCGGGTATTGACCTAATCCGGTAATGCACGCAGGCGCCGCGCCTTCAGCTGCAACCGTGCAAGCAAAGACGGGGGCACTCCGAAGGTTGTTGTTTTCGTGTTGCGTGCCCTTTGTGCGTTCTGACTCAGGCGGTTTGGGGGTTCTACAGGAGGCGCCACTGGCATGACCTCGCAGCTGGGCGCCTGTTCCCATCATCGCCTCGTCGTCAGCGAATACTCGCTTGCACAGCCGAACTCCACCGCACAGAAACGCAGACACGGATAATCCGCTCATGGGAGCACATTCCCGCTTCCAGCTGCAACTGTACGAGCGTCAATGCTTGCTCATGTAATCCTTCGAGCCCTTCCGACCTTCCACGACAGGGAGACCTCCTCTTTGTTGAAAACGATTTACTTGTCAGGCGTGTCAGGCGCGTCAGGATACCGTAGTCGCCGGCGAGGGTTGCGAGTCACCCTTGGGAGTTCCGCGGCGAAGTATACTTCATTTTATCTTCTGTTAAGGGGGGACACGGTGCAAGAAATCGCGATTTTTCTCAAAAAAGTCACTTTTGAGATTATTGTTGTTTTGGTTTCCTCAACTAATAAAGAACCTACCAGGAAAATATTATTCACGTATCTGTAGTATGAAAGCCACAATTCGTGTTTATTGACGCGCTCGCGGCATCCGCGCGACGTTTCGAGCTCGGAGAAAACGCCCGCGACCGCCGTTTTGTACACGCGATCCTGAAGCGCTCGATAGGCCTAGCGCCGAGTGCGTACCCTCGTTGGAACCGTCATTCTTTTCTCTTTCGATTACGCGCAGACGCTTCTATCGAGAGTACTACAGGCTGTGTGCAGAGCCCGCCAAAGAAGAAGCCAAAATTTAAAATTGGCAAGCTCCGATTGGTTGAAGAAACGAAACTAACGCTGTGGTTGGCGGAAGCAGAGCACGTGACCTTTTGAACACCCTTTCGCGCCGCGCCTGCGAGGTCTTCCGCCGCCATGTTTGTTAGTCCTCGTCCGATTTTCGTCAACGCTGGTACTGCATTCCGATCTCTTCTCCGCCCTTCCTGTATATTCATCGCCTCCACCGAGCTACTTTTCTTCGGAAAAATGCCTGCTGTGAAGCATACGACGACGACAGCCTTTGGGAAGCGGCGGCGATACGGAAAACCGAGGGGCAGCAATGCGCGGCCGCTTGCGTTCGAGCCTTCGGCCGAGTGCTCGCCTACTTCGGACCCACCTCGAGCGGTCAACGCAGTTCCACCGGCTTTTGACTCTTCAAGATCGGAAGGGTCAAGTGTTCCGACGGCGGACAACGGAGATGACCTGACCGCCTTCGAACGGAAGGCCGCGCTACTTCAGCAGTGTGACGACGCAGCAGACGCACCCGAAAGTGGACTTTCCGACGCCCCCGATGAACCACACCTGTTGAGTGGCTACCGTTTCATCAATGTGACTGCTGTCGAAGCATTGATAGCTCCGCTCTTGTGCCCGATGTGCTACGAACGATCGCTGATTTTGAAAGAGACCGGGACCGGCGCAAGCCTTCAATTTGTTGTCGTATGCGGTGACTGCGGAGACGTCGTGAAAGCGGCACATTCGCCCGTCTTGGGGACGAGTCGTCAGCCCGAACTGCCCGTGCGCCTTGCAGTTGCAAGCCGAAGTTGTGGGATCAACTTCACAAAGCTCAGCAACTTCTTCGGCGCCATGGACGCTCCACCTCCCATGCACCTGAAGACGCACCAAGCCATTAGCGAAAAGTTACACCGCGCCGCAATGGATACCGCAGGGGACGTGATGCGTGAAGCTGCCCAGGCCGTTCGGACGAAGAATGCTGCATGTGACAGCAGCGAGCTTCTCGACGTTAGTGTCAGTTTCGACGGCACCTGGCACAAGCGAGGCCACACTTCCCACTTTGGACTCGGAGCAGTGATCGAACTTGACTCGGGTCTTGTGCTCGATTTTTCGGTCCAGAGCAACTACTGTCATGCTTGTAGCATGGGACCGAAAGACGGAGAAGCTAGGTACCAAGAGTGGATGCAGAGCCACAAGGAGGTATGCCAGAAAAATTTTAATGGCTCTTCCAATGCCATGGAAGTGGAAGCAGCCGGAGTCTTGTTCAGCCGGTCCAAGGAGCTGCACAAGATGCAGTACACTACTGTGCTCAGCGATGGAGACAGCAAGTCGTTCCTGCACGTCTCGAAGCTGAACCTGTACGACAAGGGAATTGTGAAGGAAGACTGTGTGAACCACGTGGCCAAGCGTGTTTTCGCTGGCATTGAGAAGATCAAAAAGACAAAAAGGGGCCTGGGAGGCAAGGGGAAAATCACCAAGGTGGTTACGAAGAAGCTGACTGCGTACTATGCTGCTGCTTTGAAGGACAATGCTCCTAACGTGAAGAAGATGCAGAAGGCAGTGTTTGCCAGCCTGCTCCATTCTTTTTCCACGGATGCTGAACCTCTACACATTGGCTGCCCACGTGGTGAAGACTCCTGGTGCCATTACAACAGGCACCTGGCCCTGGTCGACGCTGGCAAGCCGTCAGTGGCTCGAGCCCACCGCCCAGCATTTAGCAGGGAGATTGCCAAGGAGCTGGTACCTCTGTACAACAGACTGGCCGATGCAGACCTCCTTGCACGCTGTTCAAGGATGCAGACCCAGAATGCCAACGAATCTTTGAACGCATTGGTCTGGAAAAGGTGCCCCAAAACTGAGTTCGCCTCATTGAAGACGGTGGAGACTGCAGCTGCCCTGGCTGTTGTTGACTTCAATGTCGGCCCAAAGGGTATTCAGAGAGTGCTCGAGAAACTCGGTGTAGCCTGTGACGCGCACACAACCAAGCATGTGGAGCAGGCCACAAAAGCTTGTGTTTCACGGGCTCGTGCAAGGTCACTTGACAGTGCAAAAGCGGCCAAGAAAGTCCGACAACTGCAAGCTGTTGCTGCCGAACAAAGGAGAATTGAAGAGGAAGGGCCCATGTACGCTCCTGGAGGATTTTTTTTAGTGAATGTGCTTGTAAAATAAAAGACAGCACTTTTTAAACTTCAAGCTCGTTTTTCTCATTTTCTGTTTTTCCATCAGACGGGCATCTTAGGAAACCTATCGTTTTCTTATTACACAGTGGGGGATTATTCTTAGGTGGTTTTCTGGGATAGAATTTTGTGAGGAAGCCGACTGGCTAGTTTTTATTTTCAATTTAAAATTCTTTTATGCTCAAAAAACTACATTTGTAAAAAAGTGGAGAAATGAAAAAAAATGTTGAATGTTCTTATGGAGTTATACCTATAAAAAACAATACGATATAGCAAAATAACTAGCTGGTCGGCTACTATGGGTATTAATATGACTATATAACACGTAAAAATAATTAATTTTAATTTTATTTTAAAACGATAGGTTTCCTAAGCGAACACACTAACTCCCATACTGTGACGTTTGTAACAAGTTTCAAAATTGACGTAGGACAATGAAATTTGGAAAAGATGATCTTCTCACAGATATAAACATCCACTGCAAATTTCATTAAAATCAAGCAAGCGGTACAGAAGTTGACTTTTTTGGGTAGTGTCCCCCCTTAAATAAAAAAAAAAAAAACTTTTTTTTTCGGTAGCGTAGCACTAGCACTGCAATGATATGCGCAGTCGTCCGGATGATCTCATCGTCGTGGCGTGAGACTTGAACCCTTGACGGTCAGGTGCACTTGCTCAGCGTACTCTCCGAACGTCGTGGGAATAAAGAGGGGCCAGTCATAACAATCTCAACTTGCGGAAGAAAAAAGACAAAAGGAGGAGAGTTTGTTATACAACCCCACAAACGAGGCAAACCTCACATGTTTCGTCATGGACACCTAAGATGCCAACACTCGCTTACCCGACCGTGCACAGCCTGTTTCTCAAACTCAACGCTGCCGTTCCATCCAGCGCGTCGGTGGAACGTCTTTTTAGCTGAGCTGGGGACGTCGTTAGGAGGAAAAGGCGAAAACTCTCCTATCAATAACTTTGAAAGTAAATTGCTTCTGCGAGCGAATAAACTATATTGGTGAAAACGCAAGTCATAAAATGACTGCATTTATTTCAGGCTCGCAGGGTTTTTCACGAATCAAAGCTGCTCTTCATTTTACTACCACAAAAATATAAAAAGTAACTTCGAAAGTAACTTCAAAGTAACTCGCTACTTTTTTACAGTAGTTAGTAGTTTACTCAATTACTATTACAAATGTGTAATTTCTACTCTACTCCAATTACTTTTGGCGTCGATACTCAGTAACTTAACTTAACTACCTTTTTTGAGTAATTTGTACATGGCTGATGCGGATGGACGATTGATGCAGGGTACTTTGTGTCAGGCGGTCGCCTGTGCCACCTAGCTCACGCATGCTGAATTACGGTTCTCAGTTTAGTTTCAGTTTTGAAAGGCGACCGAAATTGGTCCTTTGGCGCAGGCTTGGCGCAGATTACCCATATTTTGGCGAAATGTAGCAGGATGTAGCAGGGTTAGCCCCTTGGCGCAGTTTGGCGCAATTGGCGCAGCAATCACATCACTGCACTATATTTCCCCGTGACGCCCCTGTGGTTGTGATGATGGTAGCTAAAAACTTGGTTCTGATTTTAAATGGATCGTTTTTGGGAATAAATCGTTTCAGAAGGATAAGTTAATATTCTCAACGCCATTTAAAGCTATAAAATCACAATTATGGCGCGTAAAAGTGTTAGAAAATTGGCCCTTCTGAAATGGGTTTTAGGGATTTTTCTAGAACTCTTCAAGAAAATCCCTCCAAAGATCAATCTCCCACGAAAATCCCTAGTGAAGGCTCTTTCCTAGAGAAGTTCCTTCCTCGGCCCAGTGAGATACCCAGAAAAATCAATGGAAAATGCAATATCCTATGAACATCCCTAGGGAAGGCCATTTCCCAGGGAAGAACCTTCCCCAGAGACTGCCCTGTAAATCGCTAAAAATGCAATCACTGGGGAAGAAATGTTAGGAAGATCTCAAGCAAATGTAATCCCCTATGAAAATATTAATAAAAAATGACCGCATCTCCACGTGGTGAATGATGTTGATTGGGGCGAAGCTCGGGTGGTGCTGATGATACTGATTTTGGTCATAGGTATTGCTGCTTGCTGTCGGCGTTGACGCTTTGCCGCCGCTTCCCGAGCTCTCAACTCCGGGTCCGCTTGGCGTTTTTGACGCTGTGCAGCAGCTTCTCGCGCCCTGGTCTCCGGAGCAGCTTGCTGTCTACGTAGACGCTGAGGCGCTGCATGCCGAGCTTTTCGGTCCTTTTCATTCATGGCAGTAGGAGAATGTGTGGTTTTCTTCTTTTTCTTATTTTAAGCAGACAGATGGGATGGCATCTCAGAACCCCCTACTCTTTTTTTTTCTTCTTTTTCTTTTTTCATAATTTTTTTTCATCTTTTTTTTTTCCAATATTTTTTTGCCCTACACGAGCACGTGAGCATGTGCTCGTGTAGGGCAAAAGATCACATGCTCGTGAGCACGTGATCTCACGCGCAGAAGCACGAGCACGGCGGACGGACATAAGGACATGGCTAGCCCCTAAGGAGCTTCGCCCCTAAAAAGCCATTCCCTAGGCAAGAACTTTCCCAGATTGTCTAGAAAATCCCCAGGAAACTAAATCCCTGCAGATGCAACATTTTAGGGAAAAGCCTTCCCTGGAGACTGCACTGTAAATCTCTAAAAAAATGCTTAGAAAATGCAATTTCCTACTAAAATTCCAGGGAAGACAACTTTATGGGAAAACACCTTCCCGGAACATTGTCCGAAAAAAACCTCTCGGAAATTATCTAGAACATCCAGTTCCCTACGGAAGTCCCCAGGGAAGGCAATTTCCTAGGAATTTTCCAGAAAAGAGAAAGCCCACATTTCAAACCCTGCCCCCCACAATCAGGTCGAAATGAGATCCCACCACTATGAAGGGGGTCCCGTTGCCTATGCACAAGCCACTGTACACATGAGGCATGCATATGTGCAATGAAAGGGGACCGTGAAGGGGCATCACCTTTCCCTGAAGCAGCAGGCGCCTCTGCATTCTCCGCGTAAACGCCGTCTGTTCGTCCGCTTGTGTCTGCAGATGGACCAGCTTTGCGTTGGCTCGCCGCAGCTCTTGTCCCATGGTGTCCACCTTGCCACGCAACGTCTCATTCCTGTTTTTGATTTTTCAAAGAACATAGGAAAGCTTTACTTCTAAGAAAAACAACTAAAATGTATTTCAATTCTGTCGGTGAAGCCGAAAGACACAACTGTGCCGCATGTCCTGAGCTGTGCTAAGTGTTCGTGAGCTTTGATGAGCTTGTGAGTCATGCTAAGTTGTGCTACATATAATGCACTTATGTTTTCTGCTGAATTCAGCTGGAACAAATTTCCTCGCTACATAGAGCGGGGTGAACCGATTTGGTGTGTTTGGGGCATGCGACACCTAAAGAGCAAAAAAGTGCAGGTGTATGGTCTTGTTGCGTGTCGGCAACTTTTGCGCGATTAAAAATCGGGCATTCTCAATTATGTTAACGTGCAGCATTTGCGCTCGTTGCAACAGTTTAGGAATGTGCACCTTGCTACTGACCTTCTCTGCTCATTGTCTTCGCTCGCTGCCATGTTTACCTTTTTTTTTTTTCGAATTTTGCTACGATATGAGATTGGTCAAATATCAGGCTTGTGATGAGCTACCTTGAACCCTAAACCTTGAACTACTAACAAAAAGGGCTTGCCTTTTAGCCCGTCAAGGTTCCTTCAGGACAACGGGGTTACAATACCCATACTTGATTTTTGTAATTGGGAAACGCAGTAAAATAAACTTAAAATTTCAGAAAATTGTGAATCTAACAAAAAGAAACTCTGATAAACCCCGAATTTTCAGCGAAAAATAAACTCGGAAAAACGCCCTCCGAATTTCACGAGAAATAAACTTGGAAAACACGGAGTTCTAGTCATAGCGTTGTTGACCGGCTATTGGCAGTATCTGCATTTCTCCTCAGCAAGATTGACAGGCCTCAGCAAAGATTCAGCAGTGAGAAGTGGAGCACGCTTATTCTAAGGCGCGCATGTTTTTCCGTCTTGTTCAGATGGCGCATCTGTTTTGCGACGCAAGACTCGCCAAAAAGATGCGCCACGTGAATGAGCCTTAAGATGACCTAGAAGTAGGAGTGGAAGCTTCATTGTTTGGTGTAATACTCACTCGGCCATGAGTTTGGACTGACGTTCGGTCAGCACTAACTCCGATCGTCTTAGGTCAGCCAGACACTGCAGCACCGCTGTGGGGCTCCTGGGGGTAAGAAAATATGCAGTTAGGACAAAAATGTTCGGTAAAACGCGCCAGATTATTCTTCTTTGTCTCCAATGAAGGTGCTCTGCAAAGTAAGGACGCCCATCATATACGAGGGTTTGTTGTATTTAAGTTCAATATTTATTTTTCACTCTTTGATTCAGTGGTTCTCAAACGGGGTTCCTTGCCTCAACCCTCAATCCCCCCTTTTTTCTTGAAAAAGAGAATGTTCTTTGGTGTCTATAAAGTAAAGAATGCCCTTTTCTTCACACAGTAGTTAGTTTTATACCCCCCTTCCCTTCCTCCGCTTGCATGGAGTCCCCCCCCCCACTTTGGCGGGTTCCCAAGAGGTCCCCGACACACTATACTTGAGAATCACTGCCTTAATTTACTAAGAAACACTGCCCATCACAAGAAAGATAATAGTAGTAAT
Source organism: Ixodes persulcatus (assembly GCA_013358835.2). Classification (NCBI taxonomy): domain Eukaryota; kingdom Metazoa; phylum Arthropoda; class Arachnida; order Ixodida; family Ixodidae; genus Ixodes; species Ixodes persulcatus. The sequence continues at coordinate 210,626 of JABSTQ010009555.1, forward strand.
AGACGCAGAATTTACACGCATTACAATCGACACGTCATTGCAAAATCGCGCACATAAAATGCTAGCAAATGAGCAAATGATACCCTTAATATACAAATAAGTCTGAGATATAACAATCATCGGCAAAAATAATAAAGTAAAGGCATAGCAGGCCAACTGAGGCTTACATCCCTTTGCATCAGGAAAGCATAATACAAATTAAAGACACAATCTAGTAATCTATGCTGCTGGGCTAGTTGACGCATATATACGAATTTTGTGAATTACAGATAACGTTAGTTATGATTTATGTACGATACAGTCTAAGCTCATTACAGCAGACCTGGTTACAACAGACATTTGGATATAACATACCTATTTGTGAAGTTTGGTTGGTTTTCCTCTACATACCATTGACTCAACTTCATATCTGCATACAACATACTCCTATTACAACAGACCGAAATCTTGGTCAAAATCAGGGTCTGTTTTAACGAGCTTAGATTGTACAAGCTTCCTTGTGAGCTATTGAAGCAGGTGTTTGTGAAGGTGTGCTATGTATGAAAATGTTTTACCGGTGGACTATGCACCGGGTGCGGACTATAGTTGGGATGATATGGCAGTTTACTTTTGTGGTGAAAAAACACCGTAGACTTTTTGTTCTGGGGAAAGCCTGTGCACGACACCATCCACGCACCCGAGTCTGTGGGGCTCCCCGGCCAGGGACTGCCACAGGCCGAGCTTGTGCCGGACCTGCTCCAGCTCCAGCTGCTGGCGGCTGCACGTCTGCTGGAGCTCCTCCGTCCGGCCGGCGTCTGCCTTCAGGGACAGCATCTGCTCCTGGACCAGCTGCACATTGGCCCGCGCTCGCCTGCAAACAACATACTCGTCCGCTCTAGCTTGCACGGGAAAGTAAAGACGTGAGCAGAACATGGGAAGTCGTAAGCACCGACATCGAGTGGCTCCGAGAGGAAGAACGGGAAAAGGACCCAACAAACAGGAAAGTGGAAAAAGAAAGCAGACGACAGGCCGGGCGTGTTCGTTTTGCCGGGATGAGTTGAAGTTGTTTGAGTGCTCATCAACTTTATTTTCATATGACGCGCGACGCCGGTATTTATGCGCGAAATAAACAGAAAAACACCAGATGCAGACCTTGCAAGTGATGTTTTCCTGCTTCATTGTGTGTCTATGCCAAGTTCTTCTGAAGCGTTTATGATCACGCTAACCAATGTGTAACTGCCAAGGACGAATAGCAACCCAAGAATAAAAAATATGTTTCTTCCGCCCCTTCTGCATCGTCAACAAAACAAACCGAAGATTCATCCTACGCTTACTCTGTTCTATTTACGAACATAAGAAGTGTGCTTTCTAAACGCGATGTTTTGTATTCTCTAATCGACTCAACGCAAGCTGACATAGTTCTTTTAACCGAAACATGGCTCACCCCCGAGATTCATGACTCTGAAGTTTTCCCCTCGTGTATGAAGTTCAATTTGTATAGATGTGATAGAATGTGCAAACGGGGTGGGGGAGTACTGATAGCTGTGAACAACCGCCTGACGGTATCACGAGTGACTACTACACCGGGCTTAGAAACGGTTTGGTTATACCTTTCATCACATTCTTTTCAAACAGTCACTGGCCTCTGCTACAGACCACCTGACAGTAATAAGGCCTTTGTACCTTTATTACAAGAGTGTCTCAGTGATATATCCTTAAAATTTCCTAAAGCAACGCTTATACTTTTAGGTGATTTTAACTACCCCTCCATCGACTGGAATAGGTTAACAGCAAATGACAATGAATCAAGATATTTCATCAATATGTGTTGGGATTTCAACTTTACACAACTGATTAATCAGCCAACTAGAATCACTGATCACAGTAGCAACATACTTGATATTTGCTTATCTACGGATCCAAATGTGATCAAGAACCTTTCACTACTACCTGGGCTCAGTGACCACCTCGTTGCACATTTTAACTTTTTGTTTCCTATTCTGCACAAATGTATTCTTCATAAACAAATAAGGGATTACAACAAAGCCGACTACAAGTCTATTAACGCTGAACTAGAGGCATTTTATGTGTTTTTCAGGGAGGCGTTCCATAGTTACTCGATTGAGGAAAACTGGCTCCGTTTTAAAAATAGATTATCATTCCTCGCGAATAAATACGTGCCTCTGGTGAACATCAAGACAGATAGTCACAACCCCTGGTATACTAAAGCAATCAAGCGACTAGGCAATAAGAAAAAAAGATTATTCAAGCGTGCTAAACAGAAGCCCTTAAACAAAGAGACACAAAATAAATATGAAGAATGCGAAAAATTATATAGATATGAAATTACAAAAGCCAAATCAAAATTTTACGGTACCGACCTATTACAAGTATTAACCGACAAACCCAAACAGTTCTGGAACGTAATCAATCCTAAGCCGTTCACCCCTCTTGCTCTCACCAATGACGAAGGTCTAGTTCTCTCCGACGACCAGTGTGCTGTTTGCCTAAACAACTATTTTTGTTCCGTGTTCACCAACGAAAATATTAACAACATTCCGGTACTCCCTGCCCTTACTCATCCGTCTATGGAAACCATTACCATCGACTATTCTGGGGTTATGAACGCTATTGAAAATCAGAAACTTTCCTAGAGTTCTGGCGATGACCTCATCAACTCAAAAATATTAAACAATACGAAGCATGCATCATCTCCGTTTTTAACCGACATTTTTCGTGAATCCCTCTCGTCAGGTATCGTCCCTCATGACTGGAAAATTAGCCGCGTCATCCCCATACGTAAGCCCGGAAACCGAAATTCGCCCTTAAATTATCGCCCAATATCACTGACCAGTATTCCTTCAAAAATCTTGGAACATATATTTTCTAATGTTATGAGATATATCGAATCTAATGGCCTTCTTACCATAAACCAACACGGATTCAGGAAAGAGTTGTCATGCGAGACCCAACTCCTCGAATTTGTACATAACATTCATTCTAATTTGGAACATAAACAACAAACTGACGCTATCTTCCTTGATTTTTCGAAGGCCTTCGATAGAGTACCACATAACCGCCTCATAATGAAACTTCACCAATTAAAAATTGACCACTTCATTATTACTTGGATTTCTGCATTTCTTTCTGATCGCTGTCAATATACCGTTGTTAATAACTCAGCATCATCCAAAATGAGCGTAACATCTGGCGTTCCTCAAGGAAGTGTGCTCGGACCACTCCTTTTTTTAATCTACATCAATGAGCTCCCTCTTTGTGTTTCTTCGACCATCCGCCTTTTCGCAGATGACTGCATAATCTACCGTACTATCTCAAGCACCAGCGACCACTCATCCCTGCAAACTGACTTGTCATCCATTGCAAAATGGTGTGATAATTGGCAGATGTCACTAAACCTAGATAAATGCAAAGTACTCACCTTTTCTCGTCTTTTGTCACCGTCTTCTTATAACTACAGCATTAACGATATTATACTCGGTTCATCCTCATCTTACAAATATCTTGGTCTTCATATAACCACAGATCTAACATGGACCACTCACGTCAATCACATTGTTGCTAAGGCAAACAGCACACTCGGTTTTCTCCAATGGAACATAAGACTCGCACCCCCTAAAGTAAAACAAATTGCATATCTAACATTAGTACGCCCAAAACTAGAATATGTTGCATCCATATGGTCTCCGAGGCAAACCTATCTGAAAGATGAGCTAGAACGTGTCCAAAGAAGAGCATTACGATTTATTTATTCCGATTATTCTTTTCACACAAGTGTGTCTGAACTGCGTAAACGAGCAAACTTCCCTGAACTCACTTTAAGGCGGCAAATATTTCGTTTGACACTCTTTTACAAGATTTACCATCATAACCCAACAATTAGAGATAAACTATTTCCTCCTCCCACTTCTTTTTTTCCGAGATTAGATAACAACTGTAAAATACAACCCATATATGCATCCACGACTTCTTACGCTAACTCTTTCATACCTTTTACAATTAATGAATGGAACGCTTTGCCTAACAACATAGTCACAGCTCACAATTTAGATGTATTTAAAAAAGTGCTAGGCGAATTTTTAGAATCCACAATGAACTAACACTTTTTGAACTTTTTGTCATCTTTTGTTTGAATATTTTGTTGATTTCTTTTTTTTTGTTGTTCATGAGTGTACATGCTTATATGCCTTTCTTATTGTCCTACAAATATGAGCTGCCCATTCCTTGTATAATGCCCTGCTTCAGGGCCTTCAAGGTACTAATAAATAAATAAATAAATGCGTGGGACTTTTCCCTCTCAATTATTACACCACCTCTATGCACTCGCAGGATGAATTGTTTCTTTATCTGTAGTAAAAGGCAGAGATGTTGCAATCCTGCAGGTTAGGCGTCCTCAAAGTTTGACAAAAATGATACTGAAGTTAAACAGAAGTTTGACTTTCGTGTGCATGCGAAAAAATTTAGAAATGAGCTCGTGCCACCTGGTGGAAAAAAGTGCAATATTTGCTGGGTATATTGTTCCATTGTTTAGCATTAAAAACAAAACTAACTAAAGCATTAATTGCACATATCTTTCATCATCATCATAATAATAAAGCCTTTCTTTTTATTTTATACTGTGCAAACACTGGTAACCATTTAATAAGATATAGACCCTTTCTTCAAGGGCGCCGTTATCTTGAATTGTTGTCACTTCCAGTATGGGCGAAAACATTGTTTTGCCGTTGCCACGCCAGTAGAAGAGACTTGGGATATAAGCGTAACCGTCACACATTGTCGTTTTGCCTTCCCCTTATTTTTTTACTAGTTACAGGTTGAAACGTTTTAGTATTTTTTCGTCGCCCATACCGGATACGCCTATTAGGTGGCTGGGGACGAGAGCACACAGAAAAGGTCTATAGAATAAACAACTTTATAAGTTATTTGTCGCCCAATATTCAAAACTTTTGTGCAGAAGTCGGACAACACTGACCTTAAGTGGAATTCGGTCTAACTTTCCTAAAGGTTCAAAGGTTCGCCAGTCCAACCACAAGGTTCCACGTTGAACCTCGTGTTCGACTTTAAGCAGCCTGGACAGATGAATAGACAAACAGATTTCTCGGGGTAGGGGCTTGCGTGATAAATAGGATTCCGTGTTTTAGGAGTATATTTTTTTGTATAATTCGGAGGGTGTTTTTTGGAGTTTATTTTTGTTAGTTTCCAAATTCTCCAATATCCAGAGTTTAATTTTACTCTGTTCTTATTTTCTTTTTAAACAAAAAATAAATAATGTCTGGACAAAAACACACTAAACTCACAAAAACAAATCAAAGGTTTTGAAAGATAGTTTTGCAGTTGCATTTGGCATTGGCGGCCTTGCGAGTGGCAGTGGTAACTGTCTCATGACAAATCTTCAAAGGGTTACTTCAAACAAACGTCGGTACTTTTAAATAGCCAAACTCCTGGATGCTTAAACCTGAAAGATGCCCTCCCCACCCTATGAAATTTATAGGTTCAGATCTTTCACTGTCATAAAAACAAAACCCCTGCACTTCCTAAGAAGCCCAAATAGTATGGTCCAAACTGAAAACCGGAACAGTTTCTTTTGCCTTGGTCCAGATTCCAGAAGTACATTAGCCCATTGTACTGAAGGGACCTTGACGAGATAAACGAGAAACTCCTTTTTGTCAATAGTCCAAGATAAAAAATAGAAAAGGTTGCTAGGACGGCACAAAGTTGTCTATGAAAAAGTTCTCAAGTAGAAAGAGACAACGGTGTTCAGATTAAGATGAGATTTGATAAGATGAGAGTAAGTAACGTAACTTGTGGCTGGGACCATGTTCAAGACAAAAGGTTACCAATGCAATGGTCCGAATACAAAATGACAAAAACCACAAGATGCTCGTCCAAAGCTACAGACGTTAAAAGTTATAAACTTAAATGCAAAAAGTATTATAAACAAGGTGTTAGAGCTGGAACACATTCTGCCGGTGTATGATACCGACATTGTTGTCATAACTGAAACTTGGCTTAACGGAAACATAATGAATGCTGAAATTGTTCCTGCAGGTTATGAAATGGTTATAAAACAAAGACAATCCATAGGCAGGGGTGTTGCTATAGTGTTTAAATCGGGACTTTCTTTGGTTGAAATGGAAGAACAGACAGAAGCTCTTTGGTGTAAAGTAAAGGTTGATGACTCTTATTTAGTAGTGGGAGACTTGTATAAACCTCCAAATGCAGCTCTTACCATTCTAGAAGAGACAAGAGCTTATCTCTTTAAGCATTGTAAAAGCGACTGTAAAATTATATTAGCAGGAGACTTTAATCTCCCTTTGACGAACTGGGATGCTCTGTCGGCCAGTCCAAAAGGAACTGACAGTGCAGAATGTCTTTTAGATATCGCATTCACGTTTGATTTAGTCCAGATTGTGCAATCTTATACCAGAGTTCAGGGAAATTCAATGTCAATACTTGATTACATTTTTCTTAGCAGTGATTATAAAGAATTTCCCGTTGAAGTACTAGATGGAATTTCTGACCACAAGCTGGTGTCGCTAGAGCTGCCCCCACATACCCACAAGTCTCAGTCTAAGAAGACTAAGGTGCTCGATTTTGCCAGTGCAGACGACGTTAGTATTATAGAAACATTGGACTGGTCATCTGATGAGTTTGCCTAGGGTATATTTCAGAAAATTGCAATACCAATATAGATGTACTTTGGCTCAGTTTTAAAAATCTTGAGCATAAGTGTATAACAAATTTCGTCCCATGCAAAATAAAAACTATTCATCGTAAGCGACCATGGATAAACCTGCGACGTTATCCACTTAAAGCGTAGGATCTCACGTGCTCGCAAAAGAGCCAGAGCCATTCGGGTCCTGAAGTAACTAAACACATTGGTAAACTATGTCAGCAGGAATTAAAACATACTATGTTATCTGAGCCAAAGTTTTGCTATCATAACTCTACTTTAGGGGGTTTCCCGAAATCGTCCCCAGCAAAGCTTTGGAGGTATTTATCATCCAAACAAGAGCTTGGTAATGCATTTAATATAAATGGCAAAGTTACTGAAGACCCTGAGACTATGTATTGCCACATGTTTTAATGAACACTTTAAATCTGTTTCTACTCGCGATAATGGACGACTACCAAACTACACGATTGATGAAGCTCTCCCGGAGTAGTGCGACATTATTCTAACTCAAGAAGGAATTCTTAAATTGCTTCTTAACGTTGATCCTAAAAAGTCTATTTTATGGGACCTGATCCGATTCCTAATGCTTTTTTGGTGCGTTACTCAGAGTGGGTGGCTAAGTACTTGCTTATAGTCTTCCAAAAATCGCTAGAATGGAGTGCCGTTTCTAAGAAATGGAAAATAGCTAAAAATTATACCCATTTTTAAATCAGGAAACAAAAAGAATGTTACAAACTATAGTCCATTTCGATAACGAGACAGTGTTGTAAACTGCTTACAGCATATCATCTCAAGGCACACTTTTGATTACTATATTGAAAAAGTAAATACCTTGGCTACCTGTCAGCATGGATTTAGAAGAGGCTCGTCTACAGTAAACCACTTATTAGAAATAACGCATGATTTTGGTCAAGTAATCAATAACAGAGGACAAGGTGATGCATTATTCTTAGACCTTTCCAAGGCATTTCATAAAGTTCCCCACAACAAGCTTCTTCTAAAACTGAATACAGTAAAACCTCGTTAATTCAACCCCCGCTAATTCGGAAAATTTGAACTGCCGATCCGGCCCCGAAACGTGTGTATTAGTCAATGGCAGCAAACGCTCATTAATTTGGAGGGAATGTGGCGCGCTATGGTTAATTCGAACAAATTGGGCAGGTGGCGCAAGCTACCATCCGTTCCAAAGGGTATGACCGCTATCCATCCGAGGTGCACACGTGGTTTTTCCGGTTTCCCACGGTTTTTCGCTCTTCCAGTTCTCCGTGTTTTGCACCAGTTTTGCTCTCGATTGCCGTGCGTCAGTCCGCTAGTCGCTAGTCTCCTGGCATGGAAGCCGGTCAAGCGGCAGAAGTACAGCTGCAACGGAAAAAGAGTAGCACAAGTGACCGACGACCGGAGCGGCAAAATCACGACACGCGGTGCTATTGTTCCCGAGCGCGCCGATAGCGAGAGTGGCAGTCACGTTTCATGCTTTAACGCGCAGAAAGCAGCCCATCCTAAAGCCCGCATTTTAACAGCTATCTTATCCCTCAATTTATTGCCGGCCACCCCCGCATTGAAACATGCAACGTGACTGGCACTCTCGCTATCGGCGCACTCGGGAAAAATAGCGCCGGGTGTCGCGATTTTGCCGCTCCGGTCATCGGTCACTTGTGCTACTTTTTTTCCGTTGCAGCTGTACCAGGCCAAGAATTTAGCGATGAAAGTGGAAATTCTGAGGGCCTGGAAGGACGGCATCTCTCGACAACAAGCGATGGAAAGGTATGATGTCAAGAGAAGCACTCTGGCCAGGTATGTGAAAATTGAGGCCGAGATCCTACAGGCTTTCGAGAGCGAGAAGTTCAACGCGAAAAGAAAGTGGCTGTGGAGGGTGGTGCACCCGAAACTAGAAGAGGCCTTGTTGTGGTAAATCGTCAGCGCACGGGATGCGTAGCTTTGACAGTGCGAGTGCGATAGGAGCACCTGACCGCGCTAAGGAAGGTTGTCGGCTTCGCCCAAATGTCGTCCAGAAAGCAGGCGGCAATAACAGATTGCTTCTCAAAATAAAGATATGTCACAGGGAAACGTTTTCGCACAGTTTTCTTTGTCCTTTCGATATTTCGACTTTCGGATAATTCGGACATTTTTGTCTGTCCCATGAGATCCGAATTAATGAGGTTTTACTGTACCATAGTTAACTCTAATAAATTGTGAAATGGTTAACTTCCTACCTAGAAGAGTGCAAACAGTATGTGCATTTTAAAGGCCATGAATCTGGCTCTGTCCACGTTCCCTCCGGTGTGCCCCAGGGGTGTGCCCCAGGGCTCTGTTCGGGGGCCCTTGCTTTTCCTTCTCTACATAAGTGATATCACTAAAAATATAGATGTCAAGATTAGATAATTTGCAGACGATTGTGTTCTAGAAAATGAAGTTTAAACATTTCGAGACCAATCTATTTTGAACACTTTCTTGGAAAAGATACCTGCTTGGTGTCGGGAATGGCAAATGGAGTTGAATAGCTCTAAAACTGTATCAATGTCAACTATGTGGAAAAAGTGTCCCATGGAATTTTCGTATCGCATTGATGGTCAAATAGCTGAAACTGTCGAATTGTGCAAGTATTTGGGGTTATATTTTAATAGCAAACTATTATCCCAGGTGAAAATCAGTCCACTTCCAGCTGGATTATGGAACTGGTCCCAGCTGGAAATGAGGCAGTCCAGCTGGATTCCAGCTGGACCTAGCTGGAATCCAGCTGGACCTAGCTGGAATCCAGCTGGACTGCCTCATTTCCAGCTGGGACCAGTTCCATAATCCAGCTGGAAGTGGGCTGATTTTCGATTGGGATGGAACAAGCACATCGATTACATTGCGACAAAGGCGACCCGGCGGCTCTGGTCCTTGAAACGTCTCCTGAAGTTCTCTTCAGCTAGTACTAAATTTACTGTCTACAAAACTTTATTACGACCAATCTTAGAATATGCAAATGTGGTGTGGGGCCCATTCACTAAAACTAATATAAATAAGCTAGAAGACACAGAAATGAAAGCGTGATAAGGTTCATATACAACAAATATGACCCACCAAGTTCTCCCTCAGCAATGTTGCAACAGGCAAATCTCCTTAGGTTAAGTAAACAAGCGCGAATAGACAGACTAAAGATTTTATTTTTAATGATTTATGGCAAATTAAACATAGACACAACAAAATACATACAATTTTCGAGCAGGATAAACACCAGATCATCCCATGCACAATCAATAATAGAGTATCAAGTTTGACTGGACACATTCAAATATTCATTTTTTTCCCCAGATCAATCGTTGAATGGAACTGGTTGCCTGCTGACTTGGCAAATTCAGATTCTCTTGACTACTTCATTGATAGAGCCGCTGCCGACTTAGAAAAATAGAATGTTTTGAGATCTGTTATTTTGTCATTTCCTTGTATATCGGGTATTTATTATTTGACACAATATCTCAGAGCCATTTTTGTCTTCATCGACGTGTAAATGTGTTGAATTTTCTTTACATTGCTGTGCCTCTCCTACCAAGGCCCTGTATGGGCCAGGTAGTATTATTAAATAAATATATAAAAAAAAAGGAAAAACTTGTGTGGATATTTTTTGTTGTTGTAGCCTCAAAATTCCGAGTTTTTCGGATAAGCCTGACGTCTTCAAAAATTTTACCAGTAAGTTTTTTCGGAGTCGATCGGATTTGTTCGAAAGCACGGGAACCGTAGTTATAAAGCGTCGAGGATCCTTCCCACACTTGTGACTGCTTATGACAGAGTGCCTTACAACCTCTTGTGATCTCTTGCGACAAGAGAACACACGTGCCATCCGTCAAGTAGAGGTGGAATGCTCGAGATTTCTGTAACACAAAGATGCAAACCAAAGCCCGGCGGTGGTTCGAGAACCATGAATGCGAGCCGTCTGGGAAGGAGGTTGAGCGACCCACCTGTGCAGCTTCACCTCCTCCTGCAGCTGCGCCAGCTCCTTCTCGACGCAGGGCAGCCTCTTCAGCTCCTCCTTCATGATGCGTGCCAGGGACTCCGTCTCCTTCAGCTCGTCCAGCCTCCGCTGCAGGTCCTGCAAGGGGGCACGTTTCGGTGCTCAGGGTGTCTTAGCGTATGACCTGTCCTCCCCGAAAGTTCTTTTCACCGCAAAAATTAACCATGCATTGCCGAATGCTCATTTTCTGCCCAAATATAGCGCTATTGGTTCGAACCAGATGCCAAAGTTTCGGAACAACCGTTGTCTCCTTCAAAAGTTACGAGTGATTTTCTGAAAATTTCAACGGTAAAACGAGGCCTGTTCTCGGTAAATGGCGCCATTCGGCCCCATGTACCTATTTGAGGGTGCAGTCAACCACCATTTTAGAATTCAAATATTCATAAAATTACTTTTAGCTTTTAAATAAGATTACAGTTCTGAAGCTTTGGCATCCAGTTCAGACTGTGAGTGGTACATTCGGGTGAAGGAGGAGCATTCGGCAATGCATATACAGTAGAATCTCGATAAACGGAAATCGCTTAAACGGAATTGTCGCTTAAACGAAACAACTATCGCGGAATTGTTTGGTTTTGTATTCATGCAATGTAAAAATATTCCCGTTAATCGGAACTCAAATTCTCGCGCCTCCGGGTTAACGAAACTGAAAACGAAGCTATGTCGCCGACATATTTTTCGCTATCGCAGAAAAGAAAATTAACTCTTGAGTAATAAAACAGTATTAAAAATGTTCTTAATATTTATTAGCTTTATTGCCCAAAATTAGCATGTACGCATGTATTTTTGGAGTTTTCTCATTTTTACGCATAGGTGGCTATGTTGGGTAGGCTTGGCTCAGCAGGGCTTCTGCTCGCATCTTAGGCCTAGTGTCCTACTTACTGCGATGGCGGCCACGAAGCGACAACACCGTGCGCTCACGTTAGAAAAAAAGACCGAAGTCATTAATGATTTCTATAGCGGTTGCTTCACGAAAACGGCGCTTGCAACGAAGTATGCCATTCCCAAAAGTAGCCCGACAAGGATTCTTCACGACAAAAAAAAAAAGCTGCGGAGTGCGGGATGAGGCTGCGAGTCCCCGAACACGAAGAGCTTGAGAAGTGCTTGGCGTTGTGGTTAAGAAGATATACAAAAACAGCAATTTGGTGTTTTTGTCATTATTTTGCTTTCTACATTCACTTGCTGGTGTTTACAAATTGTGCACTTGTGGAAACAGCATTTAAGCTGGCATTCAACATTTTTAGTGTACCTACACTACATACTCTCAGTAAATGAAACTCCTGATAAATGGAACAGATTTTCCTGGTCCCTTCAGGCTCCGTTTATCGAGACTGTACTGTACTTTATTTCTGCGGCGAAAAGGTCTTATAAATATTTTAGGCGACACCTTGTCGCCAAAAACCACTTCCACGAATGTAGCAGGCTCGGTCGAGAAAATAAAACCCGGTTTTTCGGCCTGCATAAATAGACTACAGTACAATCTCGATAAACGGAACCTGAAGGGACCAGGAAAATCTGTTCCATTTATCAGGAGTTTCATTTACTGAGAGTATGTAGTGTAGGTACACTAAAAATGTTTAATGCCAGCTTAAATGCTGTTTCCACAAGTGCACAATTTGTAAACACCAGCAAGTGAATGTAGAAGGCAAAATAATGAACAAAAACACCAAATTGCTGCTTTTGTATATTCACATTATGGGTTCAATGACGGGACGGTTCTCACTCCGGGCTCTTCTTAGCCACAACGCCAAGTACTTCTCAAGCTCTTCGTGTTCGGGGAGTCGGAGCCTCATCTTCTTTGGTCCAAATTGCGTACTGCTGAATGCACTCCACAGATTTTCCTTGTCGTGAAGAATCCTTGTCAGGCTACTTTTGGGAATGGCATACTTCGTTGCAAGCGCCTTTTTCGTGCAGCAGCCGCTATCGAAATCATTAATGACTTCAATCTTTTTTTATAACGTGAGCGCACGGTGTTGTCGCTTCGTGGCTTCGTGGCGTGTCGCTTCGCGAGCAGAAGCCCTGTTGAGCCAAGCCTACCCAACATAGCCACCTATGCGTAAAAATGAGAAAACTAAAAAAAAACATGCGTACATGCTAATTTCGGGCAATGAATCTAATAAATATTAAGAACATTTATAATACTGTTTTACTACTCAAGAGTTATTTTTCTTTTCTGCGATTGCGAAAAATATGTCGGCGACTGATATATATTGCTAGTATCCGGCGGCGCGCTCAGCTATATACCGCGACTACGCGTATAAGAACTCTCGCGCGAAGTCCAACCGCCGACCGAGGCACGCTCGCACGGATCAAGTTTCGTACACCGAGACGGCTGTTACCGGGGGCCTCCTCAGACTCTCTCAAACTACGACGCAGCGTGCATCGCGCTGCGCCGTTCTGTTACGGTTTAAATAAACGCATTACCCTGAGTATGTGATACTGGCGACGAGGAAGTTTCTCGAAGGATGGACGACTGTGCACAGTTCTACTGCAACCACAAGTAAGGGGGCCAAAATTGGTGCTGAGGTTAAGATCTCCTTCAGTTTCTGGAAGGCCTATGACCCCAAGCCGGCGGAACTACTCAGTCGGTTCAAATTCCACCAACGGAACCAAACACCGACAGAGTCCATCTCCGAGTATGTGGCCGCACTGCGAAAGATCGCTGCTGACTGTAACTTCGGCCCAGTGACGACCGCACCGACCACACCCACTCCCGCAACGGCCACGGCGGCCACGCCCGAGTCAGATGCCAGTTCATCACAAGAAAGCCGACAGGTTCCGCAAGCCCCAGCGAGAAAATTCTCCACGGTGCTACCACTCCAGGTGATGCTGAGGGACCGATTTATTTGTGGCGTCAAGGATTCCCACCTTCAACAACGTTTGCTAGTGGAACGAAACATCACCTTCGACCGCGCCTACGCCCTTGCATTGGCAACAGAGTCTGCCGCCAGCCAGCAACTCCAGATGCGGAAACCAGAAGGGAAGGTGCACAGTTCTACTGCAACCACAAGTAAGGGGGCCAAACAATCAAAGAAACCCTGTTTCCGTTGCACGGGCATGCATTCACCTGATGAATGTAAGCACGCGAAAGCCACATGCAAATTTTGCCACAAGAAGGGACACCTCGAAGAAGCGTGTTTCAAGCGCAAAGCTCAACGCAAGGCGCAAGAACGCTCGCCAAGTCACACCCATCAGTTGACAGCTACGCAAGATGAGACGAATGGAGACCTCTTCGCTGTGAACAGCGTCACTCAAGGGGACACATCGCGAATCATCGTTCAGCTCCTGGTGGACGGACGACCTCTGAAAATGGAAGTGGACTCCGGTGCATCTCATTCTATCATCAGCTCCGAGACTGTTTCTCGCGTTTGGCAAGATCAACCGCCTCAGCTCGAACGCTGTGATCTTTCTCTGCACGTATGGTCTGGAGACAAGATGCAGCTCGCTGGAAAAGGGAGAGAAACTCGTCTCAACCTCTACGTGGTTACTGGAGCAGGAGCAAGCCTCCTGGGGCGAGACTGGTTTTCTGCTTTCGACATCAAGGTGTCCGGAATACATGCTGTATCGCCGAGAACTCTCAACGATATTATCGCGAAGCATGACAAGGTGTTCAAAGGAACCCTCGATGGACACGTCGGCACCCCACTGCACATTGACCTCAACCAAGAGGCAACACCAAAATTCTTGAAGTGTCGGCCAGTGCCCCTCGCTCTACGGACAGCGGTACACGAGGAGCTGGACAAACTTCAAGCTCAGAACATTTTGGAGCCAGTGAAGTCGTCGTCCTGGGCAACTCCTTTGGTCATCGTTCGGAAGAAGAACGGCAGCCTGCGGTTGTGCGGAGACTACCGATGCACGGTAAATCCTGCACTCAAGTCCAACGCATATCCGTTGCCCACGGCATCCGAATTGTTATCAATCGTTAGAGGAGGCAAGATCTTCTCCAAGATAGATCTTCAACAAGCCTATCAACAACTACACGTTGACGACGCCACGGCAGAATTACTGACCGTGACCACCACGAAGGGACTCTACCGCGTAAAGCGAATCCCTTTCGGAGTTTCGGTGGCGCCGCTGCTCTTTCAGCAGTTCATGGATACCTTGCTAACAGGACTCGAAGGTACCGGCGCGTACCTCGATGACATCATGGTTACAGGGACAACCGAAGAAGAGCACCTGCAACGCTTGGACGCCGTTCTGCAAAGGCTCAACGAGGCAGGACTGCGCGTATGCAAAGAGAAATGCAAGTTCGGTGTTCCGTCCATGGAGTTTCTTGGCTACCACGTGGATGCCAAGGGTGTGAGCCCAACCAAGGAGAAGCTAAGGGCAATCACTGAAGCGCCCGAACCCACCAACAAAAAGGAGCTACAGGCTTTCCTGGGTATCCTGAGCTTCTACAGTCGATTTTTGCAGAACCGCGCATCCGTTGCTGAAAAGCTGCATCGACTCCTCGACAAAGACGCCCAGTGGCGCTGGGGCAGCGAAGAACGCAAGGCCTTCCAGAAACTGAAGGAGATCTTAACCTCAGCACCAATTTTCGAAAGGGATTCGCTTTACGCGGTAGAGTCCCTTCGTGGTGGTCACGGTCATTAATTCTGCCGTTGATATATATTGCTAGTATCCGGCGGCGCGCTCAGCCGGCTCCCTCTGCCAGACACAAAGGACGAACCGGCGCCACCAGGTGATGTACTCTTGCTGGAAGCCATGGAGAGTCCACCCCTCACTGCTCAGCAGATAGCAAGTCTCACTCGAGATGACCCGGTGTTGTCACAAGTGTACAAGGGACTGCAAGATGGCACAACCTCCAAGTGGACAGGAGACGAGTTCACGCCGTACAAGCGCCGGGAACTTGAGTTGGCAACACAAAATGGCTGCGTAACTTGGGGAGCACGTGTTATCATACCACAAGCAGCGCGCGAGCAAGCCCTGAAGATGCTGCACGCAAATCATCCAGGCATTGTGGCGATGAAAAGCACTGCCCGAAGTCTTTTTTGGTGGCCAAGGCTAAATGCCGACATTGAGGACACCGCAGCTGTGTGCGAGACATGCCAGCAACATCATCGGGCAAAGACAGCAGCACCGACACCCGACTGGTCACCTGCCACCCGACCCTGGGAGACAATCCACATCGATTTCGCAGGACCAATCGATGGGGTATCATATTTGATCATCGTCGATGCGTACTCCAAGTGGTTGGAAGTGAAGCCGATGCGTGCCACAACGTCCACACACGTCATTGACGGTCTACGCTCCGTTTTTGCAACTTTTGGCGTACCGAGAATACTTTTCTCTGACAACGCGCCCAATCTCGTATCAAGCGAAATGACAGAGTTTTTGACAAAAAACGGCATCAAGCACCACACTAGTGCACCATACCATCCGGCAACGAACGGGCAAGCAGAACGGATGGTGGGCGAAACGAAGAAAGCCCTCTTGAAGCTTACGGAAGGAACAGTTCAGTGCAGAATCGCCAGATTCTTGTTCCGACAACACACGACGGTCTCATCTGCCACGGGGAAAACACCCGCCGAAGCAATGTTCGGCCGACGAATAGCCACACCCCTCGATCTCATGAAGCGGTCTACGAACGAAGACCGAGAAGTTCCCAGCGATGGAGTAACGGCAGATTATTCTATTGGACAACCAGTCTACGTGAGGAATTTCAGCGGAAGTCCGACCTGGCTGCCAGCGGTAATCGTGAAGCCGATGGGAATTCGATCATTCCAGACAAGGTCGAATGACGGAAGACTTCAGCGTCGACACGTGGACCATATTCGCCGTCGACAAGAAAACAGAGGAGCTCCGGACATGGAAGAGGAAATATCTCCCTTCATGAGCTACCCGAACGCCGAGGCGAACGCCGAGATCGCCAACGAAACCCCAGCTTTAAGACAACCAGAACCACGCGGAGAAGAGATCACCACGGACAACAACACCGCGGACGGTCCAACAACCTCCGATTCAAGGACTAGATTCGGTCGCAGGATCAAGCAACCAGCACATTTGCAAGACTATGTCTTGAGTTTTAACCCAGAAGGGGGAAACTGATATATATTGCTAGTATCCGGCGGCGCGCTCAGCTATATACCGCGACTACGCGTATAAGAACTCTCGCGCGAAGTCCAACCGCCGACCGAGGCCCGCTCGCACGGATCAAGTTTCGTACACCGAGACGGCTGTTACCGGGGGCCTCCTCAGACTCTCTCAACCTACGACGCAGCGTGCATCGCGCTGCGCCGTTCTGTTACGGTTTAAATAAACGCATTACCCTGAGTATGTGATAGCGACATAGTTTCGTTTTCAGTTCCGTTTACCCGGAGGCGCGAGAATTTGAGTTCCGATTAACGGGAATATTTTTACATTGCATGAATACAAAACCAAACGACTCCGCGATAGTTGTTTCGTTTAAGCAACAATTCCGTTTAAGCGATTTCCGTTTATCG
The DNA here is from genome assembly GCA_013358835.2 of Ixodes persulcatus. NCBI lineage: Eukaryota > Metazoa > Arthropoda > Arachnida > Ixodida > Ixodidae > Ixodes > Ixodes persulcatus. The sequence goes on from JABSTQ010009555.1 coordinate 227,733, forward strand.
AGATTCTACTGTACGCATTGAAGAAAGATTATGATGCCAGTGGTGAGGATAGGATGCAAAGGTTTCAAAACATGACAAAACATGACTACGGAAACAAAACATGATATCAAAAAAAAAAAAGGAAAAGACCGTTTCTCCATGAGCCGACGTTCCTCTAAACCTAATTTCGTCGAAGCAAAAAGCGACCTTGTGGGCACGTGTGGCATTCATTTCGGTAAAGCAAACTTGCCAGCAAGAAAGGAAACAGTATTATCTTTCTTGCTGACAAGTTTGTTTCATTTAAATGAATGCCACAGCTGCCCACAATGCCATTTCTTGTCTTGACAAAATTAGACACACCGTAAAATACCGGGCAAGCGCCCACTCAAAATTCGGAGATACTAATCGCGAAAAAAAGGGGGATGGGTGCTTGTTCGGTCGTCAATTTACATATAAATGCACTCTGCGCATTTTCTCAGACCTTACAAATTTGGGGATGGGCGCTTAGTGTGGAATGGGCGGATGTGCGGTAGTCTACGGTAGGTGGATGTCTGGTCGCAGAGAATTTTGGTCTTTCCTTTTTACCTTTGGGTCCAAATAACATCCCGTTCTGAAACTTCCACATCCTATTCCCACTGCCGGCGTTATATTACAACGAAATTTCAGCATTCTGCAGAACATGGTTCATTAATGCGTGCCGAAAAAGAGGATTTCATTTTCTCGATCCAACCCGGTAGATTGACCCACATTTCACAGGCTGTAAAACCTACAGTGGGAAAGGAGAGGTCGACCAATACCTAACTAGGGCTCCATGTTTCCGGTATATACTGGGAAACCCAAAAAAGCAACCCCTGGGCCGGTTTTATATAAATCGGAGAGAGAAAAAACCCGTTTCAAGGGAAGAAATATTTATCCACGGCTTTATTTTGAGTTTACCCAGACCACAACCCGCACTGAACCATCTCCGAAGCTGCTTCTCTCTTTGGAAGGCCCTCATCTTGTTTGCTTCTCTTATCAGCACCGGGACGTTTTCCAAGAATTTGGGTTACGTGTATGTTCCCTGGAGACAGGGGGAGTCCTACGCCCGTGTCCTGTTTTTCTTCAAAATGAGCTCAGATAAACGCAGACTTTTTGTCTGACACCGAAGAACATAACATCTGTGCAAAAAAATTGATCCCGGAAAAACGGCCCCTACATAGATGAAAAATAGCATTTTTATTTTCTCCGCAGCTTTACCCAAACGTGCGGCCACTCTTCGCTTGTCTCGGAAGACTTTTCGTTGCTTATTCTCAACTTCGTCCATTGTCTTACTAGGTGTTGAGGCTCCCACTTCGTCGAAGACATGTGACCTTTAGTTTCTTTAGAGCCGAGTTGGTGGTGAAAGAGCGAATCGACTGCCTTTGATTTTCCACACAAAAGCCCAAAGCAAGAAGCCAAAAAAAATTGACCGCATCTCCACGTGGTGAATGATGTTGATTGGGGCGAAGCTCTGGTGGTGCTTGTCTGCGTAGATGCTGAGCCGCAGCATGCCGAGCCTTTCGTTTGTTTTCATCCATGTCAGAAAGAGAATGTGTGGTATGGAACGTGGTTATATACGCATTTGAGCATTTGACCGCAGCGCCCTCTCGTCTATAAACGTTGAGCCAATGCATGCAAAGTTTAACGCGATTATATACGCATTTGACCGCAGCGCCCTCTCCTGTATAGACGTTGAGCGGCTACATGCAACGTTTCATCCATGACATCCCCAGCTCTTGAGTTACTACCACATCTCAGAGCCCCCTACTCGTACCGCAGTCGTGGCCGAGTGGTCAAGGCGATGGACTAGAAATCCATTGGGGTCTCCCCGCACAGGTTCAAATCCTGTCGACTGCGCAAACTTTTTTTTTGCCTTACACGAGCACGTGAGCTCACGAGCATGAGTACGAGCACCAGCAAGATCGATGTGAGCACGGATGCCGGACGGACAAGGCTAGACCCTAAGGAGCTAATAAATAAATTTTTTCTTTGGACAGGCTGCCCCCCAAGCATAGTCTGCAACAGGTAGTTACTGTCACTAAAAATGCTAAGTCATTACAGTGGAATCTCGTTAATTTGAACCCGAGGGGGCCAGAACTTCGTTTAGATAATGCAAAGTGTGAATTGCCGGGAGTTTCCTTCCTGGAAACGCATAGGACGGGACCTGCATGTTCGTTTGAATTAAGACAGTTTGAATTAAGGAGATGCCACTGTTGTTCCTGGACAAATAGCAGTTTAAGCTAAATAACAAAAAAACATAACTGTAAAAACATCTTTTCATAGTTCCTATTGTTTCACAACAGACGGAAACCAGTGTGAACGCACCAATTGAATTTACAGGCATTGCGACAGTGATTCCCAATACTGCACAGTCACTTATTTATCTGCCAGGGGTAATGATAGTACAACGAAAAGCAGCAAGTGCTCACGCCATCAAGATCAAGCGTGATTCACACTGTCTGCTTGGGTGCAGCTAGCTTGCACATTACCCACGGGCGCGTCGAAGGCAAAAACGGCGCACCGACAGCCCCAGCTTTTCTTACCGAGCAATGCCCGAGGTAAAACAAAGTCATCTCGACAACTGCAATGGTCAATAACCCCGCCGATGACCGGCGGTTTTGGAAGATCTATTCTATGATCCACACCTTTAGATAGTCTGCACGGCGCATAATAGCAACTTTTAAAGACGGATAGCTTGAAGACTACAGTGAAACCCGTTTAAAACAAATCCACGTACAGCGAAATATTGTCAATATCGAACTTGTGGAAAGTTTAAATAAAAATGCATGTAAAAAGTATGTTTTATAACGAACAACATGTTGGCTATATCAAACTTTTTCCCCCGGGAAGGCTTCTAAAAACGCGCAAACAATCGTCTTCTAGCCTGTCCCTTCCCCCAAAAAAGAAGTAGGAAAGAAAGAAAATTCCAAAAGCTCAAGTTTCTAACAAAATTGAGCGAAGAGAAGCGATTCAGAAGGGGAGAAGGCTAAAGATAACACTCTGCACGCACGCACAGAAAAAAAAACTTTTCATTCCAAATCGTTTGTTCACAAACTCTGCGCGCATGCAAAAAGAAAAAAAATCTTTTCAGGGCATTGTTACAAGGCGGAAGTGAAGAGATGAGAAAGAAAGAAAAGCTCTTTGGCTTACAACGAACTCATCGTGGAAGTTTGTTGTTAATGTTTTTTGCAATATCGAACTACTTGCTATATCGAACTGATCGTAACGTTTCCTGCTGTTCGTTATAGACGGGTTTGACTGTATGGTCCAGAAAATACGGTACTGCGAGCATTATACAGTAAGATTAAAAATCACTTCACGGTCCCTTCAGGCACAGGTAGCAATGATAACTACAGACCTTGGCACGTGCCTCCAGCTTTCGGAGGTCTGCATTCTCGTCTTGGAGACGAGTGATGGCAGCTTCTTTCTCCCCGGAACGCCTGGATTGTCAGAAAAAGCAGTGGTAGGTGTGCATTACTCGGGGGAAAGCAGCATTGGATTGGTTGCTTAACAGTAGCCCATTACTGCATTATTTTTGTACCTCTGCAAACTGATGCGGTAATCAGACACAACGACAAAACCAGGCAAAGCACGGCAGACTTTTAACTCTGTGGAGCATGGCCTGTCTTATTTAACTCCCCACTCGGTAGATTTACAGGTACCGCCACGCACATAACGTTGTAAAAAAAATTTAAAAAAAATTATTATTGACTGAGACTACACTTCAGACATTATAGCAACATTATTACACAGACTTGTTCTGAAGAGAACATCCTAATCTATCATGTAGCCAGAATAGCTTGGGGGAAACGAAAGACAGTGCATGCTGACAAAACAAATTCTTGAAATTAACGTGCACGTGCATTGCACTTTTATCATGTACAATGTACATAATAAATAATGACTTATCACTTAAAAGTGGTAAATGTTTGCTTGGAAGCAGTTCTAGTTATGAGCAAAAACGAACCAATCAATGTCTCGGAGAAAGTTTTGCATATAGCAGCGCTACTTCCAGACCAAACCTCTTTCCGAACTGTAGAGTTCATTTCCCCAGTGATGAACAAGAGGCAGGAAAGTGACCAAGGTTCTACTTTGGTTCACCAACAATCAACTTACTCTTAACATTAACTGTGTTCCTATCCCAGAAGAAAAATACACCATAAAGGATTAACTTAGGTAATGTACAGTTGCAGCTGGTTTCCAGTTAAAAATATTTGGGTGTCTCGTTTGAACCGGATATGCACAAAGAAATCAAAAACAAAACTTCCGTTCGAACGCTAAGGGCACGAGAGTGCTTCGATTTATTCATTCTGCACACGCTTTATTTTGCATTTGAATAGCACATACCTGTACTCTGTTTCAGCTCAATTTCAGACGCAGCTGACGCTACGAGGTAATGAGACTAATCTAGCAGCCTAGTGCAGGTCACTAGGCCTCTTGTGTTTATGAATGGTTCAGCTATGACAGAACACGTACGTAAACACGACGAACACCATGACAGTGCGATTTTGACGTTCCCATCAGCTGGTAGCGTCGGTTGCATCTTTAAAGTGAAACTAAGAACAGAACCAATTTTTCGGTTACAGGAACGGGCTCTAGGAATTCTTCCACACTCAAGAATTACCGACCCAAGCGGACCTCCTTTTCGGTCCATTTGCACGTCGCCTCTTACCTCTGTATACAAATTAAGGAGTGCCCAAACAGTTCCCACAGTAATAGTATCCAACAGCCCACATCCTCTAGCTGCGTTTAAATCTCCGACGCGACCATACGAGGGCTGCAACGAGTAACCCGTTTAATTTACCGTCGCGTCGTAATGCCTATGAATAGTCACGTGCGAATAGTGGGTCTTGAGTCCCAAGCAAATTCAAAGCGAATACCTAGTGATTTTGCCCGAATGTTTTCTAATCAAATATTGAATAGTTTCTCTAAGCTTTTGACTACTGTGCACCATGCTCAAACGAAAATTCAGAGGAACTTGCGAAGGTTGTTCCCAACCTTCCACTTGTCCACTTCTAAGCTCGGTTAATTTTAACATAGCTATATTTATGAACAGTGGCATCTAAACGACAAAATTGTTCTAACTATCCTAATCGATGGGATCTATAAATCTGCTTGCTACAGTCTACCACAGTTATGACGAACCTGTTTATAGCAAAATGACGGTTATAACGAAGAAATTTTGATTTCCCATTCTCATTTATGCATTTTCAATGCAATTTGGGTCCAGTTTTAACCAAATAAATAAAAAAAAACTCGGCAGATAGAACAAAGAAATATTTCGTGCCGACCGGGTAAAAAATTTATCAATGACAATAATTTGCGATCCTTCTGGTAAGTTTTAAGTAAAAAAACGGTCACAATTTGGCTGCCGGCAGCCTCCACAGCGTCGTCTGCTCTCCCTATCGCCTAGCTCCTATAAGACTACTTCACTGCACTACCTCATGTGGCGCCATGTCCTTGACATCCAAAACAAATGAAAGAAAAAAAGTGACATCGATGACAGCATACTTTTTAGCATCAATCATTGTTTCTTTTTTTTTCTCTGTCATGTGATATGATCGTGATACGACAGGCACTACTGCTGGAGGCGCCCCAGTTATTCGGAGTCGGTTGGGGTAGCTAACGCACTGTAGCTTCATTCTCGCACTTGCGATATTGTGCGAAAGTACAGTATCACGCAGCCTACTTTGTCGACGGTAATCAAGAACGCCAGCAAGATCGATGCTGTTCCGGATGACGACGTCGGCGGCGGTGATCGAAAAAGAATTCCAGGTGCCACCTATTCCGACGTAGATGCGCCAATTTACAAGTGCCGCTGAGTGGACTGATCATGCTAGGAAAAGCCAGGGATTTGGGCTTTGTTCTTGGCCACGACGACTTCCAGCCAGGAAATGGGTGGCTGCAACGCTTCAAAGACGGGCACGGCATCGCGTGCAATCACACTGTCGGTGAGGCCGCATCCGTTGACGATCAGTCACTCCAGAAGTGGACGGACAAGAACCTTGAGGGCATCTACAACGTGGATGAAACCAGATTGTTTTTTCAGCTGCTGCCAGCGAAGACACTAGCGGCCAGGACTAACAAACGTGTGGGAGGCAAAAACAGCAAGAACCGCATTACGGTGCTCATCTACAGAAGCATGGACAGCTCGGACAAGCTCGATCTGTTGGACATCGGCAAGGCGAAGAAGCCACGGGGCTTTGTTAAGGTGCCGTCCATGCCGGTAGCATATAGGAGCAACACAAAGACCTGGATGACACGAGATATCTTCAGCAAGTGGCTCACAAAGTTCGAAGAGGAAATGAAAAACAAAAGCGCGAGGTGCTGCTCCTATTGGACAATTGTGGTGCTCATCACATGAATGCTCGCCCGAGCGCTGTCAAGGTGCTGTTCCTCCCCCCAAACACGACCACGAAGCTGCAACCGACGGACCAAGGTGTCATCGCCAACTTCAAAGTGTACTACTATCAAAGCCGAGCGATCGAGCATTTGCTCATTGACATCCGCACCGCTGACGACCCAGCCGCTGAAGATATCAGCAACTGCTACAGCAGCAGCTGAAGACCATCTTTTTTGCAAACGGAGCTTGGAGGAACGTTAAGCCACAGACCATCCTCCACAGCTTCCAAGAAGCTTGCTCCTCGAGAAGCAGCGGTGCTGACACGAATCCTGCCGGAGACAAAGCAGTAGCAGTTGATGGTGCCGCAGTGCTGATGGTGCTTGGGGCAGCTCTGGGAGTCTGCCAGGAAAGTGGACCTCGTGCCTCCTGGCTCGGATCGGATGGACTTCATTTTTGCCTCTGACGACATCGTCGCTAAGGGGGACGTGTCCGCCGAGGACCTTGCCAAAAGTGTCGTAGACGAAAGTGACGATGACACTGCCTCTGACGATGATCGTGACGACGACCGCGCTTCGCTGCCAGTGTCCTTAGGAGCAGCCATTGCTGCGGTTGACACGCTGTGAATGTGTTTTTGAGGTTCCGATCCGAACTTTCACTTGCAGTTCGGAGACATTGAGGCCGCAATTCTTCAACGCATTTGCGCAACGCGTGCGGGGAACCTTGGATGGCTTCCTGCAGAAGGAATAAACACGTTCCCCCAGATAATCTATTTTATGTTGCAGAACCCAGGGACCCTTGGTTCAATCCCCAGCCCCGCCCGTTTCAATCTGAATGAGCATCGTACCGGTGTGCGGTCGTGTATCACTACTGCATGGTGCACGTTAAATACCCCAGGCTAACGGTTGTATAGCACTGGCTGAATTGCTCATCTACAGCCGAGAGCCCATTGAGAAAGACTAAGTTCAAGCTGAATAAACACACACACACCAATCTTTTATTTTCTTAAACTATTTTATGTTGTTTTTTCTTTAGTTCGGTTAAAACGAAATAGCGGATATAGCGAAGTAGTTTCCAATTCCCGCCGACTTCATTATAAATGGGCTAGACTGTATAAGCAAAACATCTTTCTTCAATTTCAAACTTGACAAAAAAAAAGAATGAATGATGAGTGCAGTTGTCAAGGCAATGCTGCCTAGCACATACTCTGCCATAATCGCAGCGGGTTAGTCCCACTGAATGCGCCTCTCACTGAGCACCTGTTCACCGGGAGAAAGCAATACCACTGGAGCCCGCGAGCTACACAGGTATTGCTTCCCCGCAGTGCACAGGTGCCCGGTGAGAAGCACACACAATGGAGCTAAATCTGATAAACACTTCGAAAAGTATGAATGTCGCAGTTCACCTCGAAGCGAACATCGAATAGCATATTATTCGAAAATTAGCATATTATTCGGCGAAAATTCACGTCACGTGACCCCGACAGCAATTCAATTCTCCGCTAAGTTTAGCTGGAAAAATCACGTCACGTGACCTCAACATCAATTCAGTTACTACTATTCGAAACTACTATTAGGGAATTTGAATATTTGCACGACAGCACCTATGAACAAAGATTAACTGAGTTTAATGGCGCCTTAATTTTGAATAATACACCTAGCAGTGAGAAGATGAGAAGTAACTTTTTGGTATCTTTAAAAATGTTCTTTTATAAGTTGCAAGATAAAAGTTATGATTAGGAAATTGACACACTGTGTTTCAGAATAGTAAAATGTAGAATTATCAGTTTTGTTAGTATTTTGTGATGTTATTTTTATTTTATGTTGTACAAAGTATTGCCTGTCACACTCAGATATATTTTTAGAGCGCAGCTCTTAGGCGGCCGTTTCCGGCTTAAGCGGCGTCAGCATCGCCGTAACCGTAAGGTCACGTGACCCCCCCCCCCCCCCCCGAGGTCACGTGACCCCAGGCCATGTGACCCCCCCCCCCCCAGGTCACGTGACGCCCAGGTCATGTGACCCCCCCCCCCCCCCCCCCCGTGCCTTCCCCTCCTCCTCAAGAGCTGCGCTCTAATTCGGCGTTACAGGGAGTTGTAAATGGCTTTCATTTTTTTTATTGAACCTAAAACTAGCCTTCGGCTGTGGGTCCAAACAATGATTGTATATTATTGTGAAATTTTATCAAACAAAATAAAACTATTTGATGAAAACAAAAATTAAAAAAATACAGTCGACTCTCATTAATTCAAACTCGAGGGGGGCCGAAAATTTGTTTGAATAAAGCAAAGTTTGAATTATCAGGAGTTTCTTCCCATAGAGACGCATAGGATGGGACCTGCATGTTAGTTTGAATTATCAGAAAATTTGAATTAAGAGATTTTGAATTAACGAGAGTCGACTGTACATGAATGAGATAAAAAAAAAAAGAGAGTTCCGACGTACCTCATGAGCAGGTCGAGTTGTTCCCTGGTCTCTTGAAGCGAGGAGGAAAGGGACACTTGGCTCATGGTCAACCTGAAATTCCAAGAGGCACAAAACGCGATCAATCAGACGCCACCCCCAGGATCTTTTCGGCGAGCCGAAAGAGCGGACGAGGCGATCTGGACATACCTGTGCACTTCTGCTTTCAAGGTGACTCTGGTGTTTTCGGCCAGTTCAGTTTTCTGCACAAAAGCACCGAAACAAATTCTGCACAAGTGGAGACCACACTGAAATCGGGTAAAACCACTGTAGGGGGAAGCAGAGCCATGTATTTAGAGAGTTTGGTCAATGGGAGGCACGGGAAGAGCCAGGGCGTGCACCAGACTCAGAAAGAGGGCTTTGCATGCTCTCTTGACCAACCAGAAGCCGAAAAGAATCCCCTAGCAGTGGTAGCGAGAAACAGTTCTGATCAAAGGTGTATGTTCGTATATGGTCTTAATAAGCGCATAAGAGTGAAGTGTAGTAACTCTTTGTTGTTGAAAATAGGGTGCACGTGATGCTGAGATCATGATCATGCAGAAAGATGTACTAAACGAAATGCGCCGCTCAACTCTGTTTTGCTCGGACAGAGTGTGACTGCTCAAACGGCAGATTCCCGGCCCTCGGCGCTTAGCGTAAGGACTATGTCTATCGTTCCGCTAGTCACACTCTTCAATCATCATTTTGGATGAGCGTGATTGAAACATCACAGTGTACCATATTTTCAGTCCGCCGAGAGTTACTCCGATGCACTTATCAGGTTTGTTTCTCGCGACCACCGCCAGGGTATTATTTCCGGCTTCTGGTTGGTCACATTCGAATTTCTGAAGATGCCCTGGAACACGCCCAGCCCGCTTTCGGCCAATGGCGCCTCCTCATTTGTTTCCTATATTTCCCAACGAATGGCCAAACTCTCTACATATACGGCTCTGGGGGGAAGGACATCACAGAGCAACTGCCCGACTCCGTACCCCACAGCAGCTTGACGACAAATTGGTGCACGAAAGCAGAGCAGTAAACCACGCATACGAAAAAAGAGGACTGACGAAAGAAAACAAGGATAAAAAAAGACAAATAGATAGACCGGCACAGTTCGTTACTTATAACAGTAAGCTGTACGCCATAACACCTTGATTAGAAAACTTGTCATATGTGCTTGTCGGATCCCGAAGCAGAGCTGACTCAACAACTGCACGAGTACGTAGTCTGGATGACAAGGGCATTAGGGACGTGAAATCCCACACGCACAAACTCACAACAGATCTGTATGCACATCGACAACAGACGACTCCACGCACAACTGACAATACCTCGCCAGCCAGTGACAAACTCCATCTCTACTATGGCATGCCCCGACGACCAAACAATTGCAATGGCGGCCGTCACCACGGACGAAACAACTGTCCGAGAACGACACTGATTGCGAGAGCCATCGCAGAGAGTGAAATTCGCGCATTCTTTTGAGTGCCAGTTGAATCACATGACATCCTCCTGAAAGCAAGACCCCAGTTGTTCTCCACACCGATTGCATGAGAATCATTGAGGCACTTACGGGACCACCTCGACTTCACTCGCAGCAAACCTCATTAAGGAAGTTTGTAGACAGATTGAAACTAAGAGACAAATGAAAGTCTGCGTCCGATGGGTACAGGGACACATGGGCGCTAGAAATAACGAAGTGGCTCACGAACTGGCGAGTGAGTCTAACCCAAACTTTTCACCTCTAGCAGCTTGAAACCCTTGAAATCCCAAAGAATGCACAAAATGCAAACAGATATGCCAAACGAACACAAACAACCAGGAACCTGCACTAACGGACCTGCTCTGCAGGGGCCTACCGTGAGGCACGCAAGTCGCGATCACAAAGGCACGAACGGGCTTTGCAACCACAGTTCAGTTTTATTTTCTCAAAGGTACCCACAAAATAGCACTCTACGTGAGAAGGCTAATTAATTACAACATAATGTACACAACAATAGGACGTATTTGCCAGATGGCGTCATTACTAGCAACGAAACCCCGACATAACCCCGCCTAACGAATCTGGGAGCTCTGGCCCGCAACGAAGCCTGCCACCTGGTCGGAAAGCGTACAGGCTTCTTAACTACCTGGGAAAAGCCCGAGCCACCGGCTGCAACAGCACGACAACAAAGAAATCCTGCTCCCACCGTAGGACCTCTCCTCTGAAGCCGCCTCTGGAGCCCCCCTTACGCATTTCCAGCCGGCCAGAGCACCATCCTCGGGTCAAGAAACTTATTCATTCAATCATCTGCCACCAAACTTATGTTCTTAGAAACCCAGTTTGAGGACCCACGAAAGCCGACATATGGTCAATAGCCAGCTAAAGTCTGTCCTGAAGTTATGGCAATCAGGTGACTTCCCTGTTGTGTATGACAAAAATACAATACTCTGTTTCCCACTCAATACGGCTAGTCTTGGCTGGGCACTGATTGGGCCCAGCCGAGCTGACTTGCGGCGAGCCGGTCCAAAACTTCAGCAGGCTGTCACCGACTGCAAAGGGGACACCAGTAAATCCATTCCAATCCAATCGCTCTCTTACCTCGTCGAGCTGACACTGCAGATCGAGGCAGTGCGCTTGCGATTGGCGCAGCTGATCCTGGAGGTCGGCACTCTGCCGAGCGGTCCTCTGCTTAAGACGCGAGAGCTCGGCCCGCAGCGCGGCCTCTTGCTCCAGCAGACGAACCACCTGCCGCTTGAGCTCGTGCCCCTTGTCCGTCTCCTTCTGCGAGCAACCAGCCGGGGTACGAGTTGTTGAGAGGTTCGGGCGTGTCAAGAACGACATGCGAGGCACGCCCGTCATTCTTGATCAATAGCCAAAGAAGCCCTCCTTGTTTTGGCACTGTTGCAATAGGGCAGCGCAGGAGCCCACAGACCTCGTACACACTAATGCACAGACCAGAAAGTGTCTGCCACAAAGTTATGCATCCATGAATGGCTCAGATATTCTAAAAGAAGGATTGGAAGGACACGTCACTTAGACTCAGGGAGGGCCAAGGAAAGCTCGGGGAGCACCTGAGGACACTCTGGAAACGCCGGAGTTCCTAGGAACCCAGTTAAGGAAGTCGTGCATTAGTCTACAGGGCAAACACTATTCAGTTGTAAGAAAAAAATGAATAAATATAAGCCAACAAATGAACTGCAAAGAGACTTCTCAAAAAGGTGTCTTTAGGCTCAGTTCAGTTCAGTTTTATTACCTCAAAGGTGCTCAAGAGAGCACTTTACATGAGGGAAAAGTGTCTAGAATGAAGTACTCAACAATAAAAAAAAAAGCAAAACTCGAACAAATAACACGGTACACACTTCACAAAAATAATTCACACATTTCACAGAATTTGTTTTTTTTAGTTGCATGGACAATGTGCATGGGCAATGAGTTCCAGCCGGCAATGGCAAGAGAGAGTGAAGAGTTTTGAAATTTGTCAGTTCTAGAAAAGGGAGGCCGATTTTTAAGGGGATGATCAAGGCGCTTGGTGGATCGACGCGAGTCAGTGGATCGACGTGATGGAGGTCAATGATGAAAGCGTTGCGAGTACAAGCCAGTGTATGAGTGCATGCCATCAGTCCGATGGTACAGAGCCATACTGGGCACAAGACAAGCTATCGAGTTTTGAAAAAACAAATTTTAGAACGCTCGCAGAAATTAGGATTGCTAGCATACAACACGCCCAATCGCATTGTTGAAGCTTCAGACACCGAGGTCGTTGAATCATTGGATACTTTCCAGGCTGAAGATGCCTGCCATCTAGAGAATACGAACTGGTGAGTGTACCAAGCACAAGTCAATTCCCTGACTCCTCCTCTTCTCCCTTTACAGCAATATTAAGGGGGGACACTACTCAGAAAAAAAAAATTCTGCAAAATACTTTGATCTTCACTAGTTTACACTGCATAGTTAATTTTTTATAAATTATTTTCTGTCCACCGAAGCTAAAGAAAAGGTAGGGTTTGGAGCACTTTAAACACATTTTTCTCCGTTCCACTTTTTGGTATAAATTCCATTTTAGTCAACCTATCATTTGGTAATGGCAATACAGGGAACGCTTGTTCTTCACTTTTTCTGACTGAAATTTAATAAGGAATGCTGCTATGAAATTTTTTTGTCACTTCACGGACGTCTTTTATAAAAAATGTTGACATTTTGTCGAAGACACAGAAGGCCAAAAAGTTGACCAATTTTGCAGAAGAGAAAATTGATAGAAATAAATGACTCTTACAAAAAGCTTTTAATAGCCACACCTCCTAGGCATTCTGCTACATATCTTCTAGCGAATAAAAATCTTGAATATTGTGATAGTTTTCTGACGATAGATTAACTAAACAATGTAGGCGTGTTGCTGATAGAAGCTGCCCTAATTTCCTTCCCACCTAACCGACAGACCCGAAATTTTGTTATTCACCCTCTAGCATGACCACCAGTCTACCCTGTAAATTTCATTAATTTTAAGCCAAGGGTTCAAAAGTTGACCCTCCCAGGGGGTGTGTCGCCTTAAGTGATGAAAAGCAAATAAATAAATAAAGCAAGAATAACAAAAATAAAAAAAGATTACACGCGGTTGCGGTAGGCACGAGGAGTGATACAACTCACGTGACTTCCGGCGATGCCTCCCAATCCTGACCGCCCCGACATCTTGCGGTACATGGTTACGTCACAGGGCACTGGCGGGCACTTCGCATTGGGCTTCGTATTTCTATTTTTATAAAAAAAAACTATGCAACTCTATAGTGAATCAATTTTTTGGTGATGTCCTGATACACCATTTTAATGCCTAGCATGAAAAAAAAAAAAAATATTTTTGCGTGTCAGAGGATTGACGTGATGGAGGGCGATAGCATCATACGAGAATTCCCACAAACTCTTCTTGCTCGTGTTGAACTCAACGCATGATGTTGCAATGTCATGTGACATCACGGCGTCGTGTTGCGTCATGATCTTACACACCACAGGATCACGTGACATGACCTCACAATTTCCCCGCTAATTTTAGCGGGGAAACGTCTCAGCTGAATTCTGATAGAAGTGCTGCTCGTTGAAAACCACGTCAAGTGTTATCGCACCTCCATTGCCCGGGCAATTTCTTTTTTTACGACTGAATAGCATTCGCGAACAGCCTGTAGGCACGCACAAGTGCCCTGTTCAAGTACGTTCCCAGGGACCCTCTGGGAAGGGGAGTCGTACCTGGAGGCTTTCCTTGAGCTCGTCCACCTCCCTCGCCTGGCAGACAAGCAGCACCTTGCGTGCAGGCTCGCTCTGCGACAGCTCTAGTGTGAGACGGCTGATCTCCGCCTTGGAGGCCAGGAGTTCCGCCTTCAGCGACTCCACCTCTGCTGCGTCAATCACTGCACCCCACAAAGCCCAAGGAACCATTTTAACCGTCAAGATGTCGGCAGTGTGATACCTTAGACTCCCGATGCAGGAAACACAAAATGGCCGCCGGGTGGCCAAAGAAACCCGTTTTTTGTGAAACACTCGGGAAAATGTTAGGTGCAGGAGAAAATCGGCTACCTGCATCAAGTCCTTATTTAGAACTCTTTTGTTCATATTCTACCCATCGAAAAGCACGGCAAAAGATCCGAAGCCCATGCCTGATCTCGCCACACTGCCGTCTCCTACCGTACAATAAAGTCTGTCTGCTATGGTCACCGCCACCATGGCAACGAAGCGTCTCCCAGATAGATGCACCCAAGAACGTGGCGTCTGAAGCCAGTAACGGCTAACGCCATTTCCCGAATATCTTCTGCTAACTGATGACAAAGTAACAGATTGACGGAGCCATTCTGGGGGTTACAAGCAAGGCTTCCAAACAGACCATGCTACACACAATCAGGGGCGGACACAGGTATTTCCAGAGGGGGGGTCAGCGTATCGGATGTTTTAGACTGCCCCCCCCCCCCCCCCCACCCCTTTGTTTTCCTGCCCTAAATTTTTTTACACATGCAGAATTCAAGAGGGGGGTCAGGACATCCGGACACCCCTCTAAATCTGCCACTGCGCACAATCACCCCCCGCTGTGCTCGGAAACAATTGATGATAATCTCTGGCCCGAGCTTGCCCTAAGCCTTGTCGGAAGACCCGAAGGTTCACCATGCAACCATCTGCCGCTTTTAGGGTTGCCCTTGTGCTGGCATAACCAGTTTAGACTAGCGTTGCTGCATTGACTTTCTGCATTTGTGTGCGTGTCCATTCGGGAGATGTCTCGTTGTTATGGTGACAGTGGGCATAGCAGACGGACTTTACCGAGCGGAAGGAGACGGTGGTGTGGTGAGGTCAGGTCCGTGCTTTGGCTGTTTGCCGTGCCTTTCAACGGGTGGAATGTGATTAAAAAGAGTTTGAAATTAGGGCTGTGTTCCAAACTTACTCAAATGGATCCAAGTTACCCCGGCGGATCATGTCACGTGACAAGACAAATAGAGCAACGCTGGACGCGGATAGGTCTTCGACGGCCAAGGTACAAAACATTTACCGACAAGTGAGATTGAGTAAATCTTAGAACATGGCAAAGTGCTTAACGCAGATACCCAACTTTTCCACCGCCTAATATTTTTATGAGCCTTACACGAAAAGCATGTTTTAAGCCCAGAATTCAGACTGAGTTCTTTTTTTACGTCAACATGGGGCTAAACTACCGATGCACCCAGATGTCGACACTCAAAAAGGACACCTTAACCCTTAAGATCTCAACATTAAAAAGAGGACATTGCCCCTTCCGCAGAAGAACCATTGTGACAAGCTATAGAGACCTTTTGGAGCAGGCTTCAACAATGCACTGTTCTGTAAAATTTGGTGCCATATTTGTCTGTCGGTTCTAAATAAACTAGGTGCAGCTCCTTTGTTCACTGAGGTTCTCGCCCCACATTAGATGCCACTGTTGAAGAGTTGCCTAGCCTTCCTTGTGCATTAACACGCTGACAATTATGTCATCAGGCTGCCATCCACATTATGAGACGACTATAGAACATGGCCAGTCATTAAAACTTTCGGTCACCCTTAAACCTCCAGTTACATGACATGGCAAATTTCCGAAGCTGGACACCTCTTTAGCTGGACGTTGTGACTTGTTGATTTGATGACACCTCCAAGTAGCGAATCACCCAGGTTTCTCTAAATGCAACGTCTCATAACACACTTGCTTGGGTAGCGACAAGAAAGTTTTAACCCGACTGAACTAGCCAAACATTCACACGGCTTAATTGCAGACAGTACAGAAAATTTGTAGTTAGACTCGATGATGCAGCAGGGTCACTAACAAGCAACAAACACACCCCCAATACTTGGCCAACCCTGTCTACGAAGACAAAAAAAAAAGAAATTGATTGTGAATAGATTTTTTTCCAAAGGTCCGTGTATACTCTTTGCCCAGTGCCAAACCAGATGCTGCAAAGGCAGCAGCTTCTTCAACACGAGAGAAGCGGACGCCTTCAAAAAAATAAAGCCAGGAGCGGAACATTTAAAGACACTGATACCTCCCAAATTTTTTACATTTTTTCCAGGCAATTTGGTGTGGTGTCAGAAGACTACGCAATCACTATTTAGCTACAAATCTTTGTATATTTTTAATAAAGTAAAAAAACGCAACTGCTCAAAACCGAAACCAAGACATGTGCACGGAGACTCGGAGGAGAGAGTTGTTGGAAGTCACGTGGCTGTTGCTCCCTATCCAGTTTTTTCCCGTTCCTCTGCTTCTCGGGTGTGTGGAGCAGACAATGACAACGAGGAAGTAGCTTGAACTGTTTGTCGTGCAATTTTTCGCATTTATATCTCTTCCGGTGGCAATCAGTTCATCGAACGACGTTTCATAGACAGATTGTTTCATTGACACGCCATGTTTTATCGACAGATTGTTTCATCGACCTCTCAGATTAGCTTTTTTCTGTAATAAGCTGCATGAGACTGCTGCCGCCAAGCGACGTCTACGGGTTAGTCAGGTGGATTTACATTTTTGTAACAAGCTGCCACAGACTGTCGTTGCAAAGCAGCATAAACGGGGGGTCCGGATGTGTTAAGATGCACCCCAGGGATACACGCGCAATGAAATGTCCCTACAGCGTGCAATTCGCGTAACGAGTGTCGATGAAACTTTAGTGTCGACGAAATCTGTGTCCATGAAAAGCAGTCCACAAGATGTAATTCCATGAAACAATAGAGACCTTATAACTTTCCCTCGCTGTTCTGTGTTTGAAGATTGGTTGGTCGGTACCACAAACCACACTTCCAAAGCAGCCGTCCCTTGTCCGCTGCAACGTTGGTTTGTCGTGCGCCGCCATCGCATCGTCTGGCCCGCGGGACTTCGCCATACTGAGAATGACGTGTATATCTACTTACTGTGATCTGTGCAACAATCTTTTTCTATCAATGTCTTTGCAATTTTTTGGAAGCCACAAAATTTTTTTTTTTATTTAGTATTGAATGTGTGCCTTAGATGACCCACGACTTTGAATATATTTGGTATGCATCAGTTTGACGCATACTACATCAGTGCATCAGTTTCCATGGCACGTGACCATGAAAAAGAGAGTGAGCATGCCTGGAACCGGCCGATTCTCTACCGGCGGTTGGGCGGAAAGAAAACAAATTTTGAGCTGCAAATTGTGTTCTGGGTAGTTGGGCTCTCAAGAAACATTGGCATGCATAAGCACCCTGTCAGTGTCCCTTTAACAAGTTGGACATTATTATCAGCATGTAAGTGTTCCGTCACAAAGAACAAGTGTGTGCGTAAGAATAACTAGCGCGACTCGTGATAAACTATGTATTCACAAGTTGGCGCAAAGCGAATATGACGTTCGAAGTGTCGAAACACCAAATTTGGAAAAAGTCGAGGGATGACTACAGGGTTTACGCTGACGTAATTTTGTCGTCCTTCCAAGCTGTCTGGCGTGCGCCGATGGCGAGTATTCCAAGGATTTGCGTGACCCCTCAAGTGCGTAGTGCTTATGAGTTTCACCACAACGACATCTCCTCAAGAGGTTGTAATGTAATCCTTCAAATCAATGAATATACTTGAAAAAACAAACTAACAAAATGGGGGATTGACGTCATGTGAAAACGCCCTTCCATGCCCCGCACACGACGCCACATAGCACCGTACCAGCCACCACTGCTACGTACCGTTCCTGTGCCCGTACCTTCTGCAGCGTACGCTTGGCACCGTTGAATTTGTTCTTCTCGGCAAGGCTTGCCAAATGTATGCTGCAGAAGGTGCAGGCACCGGAGCATGGTCCGGAGCTATGGCGGCTGATGAGACCTGTGGATGAGACGTCAATGCAAGCCATGTAGTACGGTCGGGGACAGGTAGCAGAGCGAACGCTGGAAAGGAGGTCGCCTGCTCTCAAGTAAAAGCTACATTTTCAAAAAGTAATGAATTAAGATAAAAGTTAACAAAAAAAAATGATGCTGAAATCGCTCCTGTTGCTATGCTGATTCCCGACGAAATCCGTTGGCATTCAGCGCAGGAGAGTCGGTCTGTTCTCCCGGGCGTCGGCGGTGTCGGATGCAGCCACCACAGCTTTTAGAGGAGTGCGCGTCAACGTGATTGGAAGCGTGCCAGAAGACTTCTCTCTCTTAAAGTAACGAAGTTGTAGTAACGTGTTTCTTGTAATGTACCCAAGACTGCAGGTAGCGCTCTTTGACGAAAGCGCACCGGAACGGCGTCCAAGTAAGACCACCAAGTCAACGTTTTCGCAGAATTGGCCCCGTGTCAACCCAGCGTGACCCTTACCGGACGCGGGCTTGATGTCGGCGAGGCTGTCACTTCGTCTCCCGTTCGTGTTTGAGCTGAAGTCGAGGTGGCGAACCGCCGTTTCGTCCTCGGTGCTGGCGTCCGACGATCGCTCGACAGCGAACATGTCGGAGAATTCGCGGATGGCCCGCATCACGCGCGTGTTTTCGCACGTGAACGACATGTTCGCATTGAGCGAAGTCACCAACACGGACACCGCTGTAGAATTAGCGCTTCGCGAACTTCGCGGTCGAAAAACACCGGGCAAGGCAGCCGGCGACGCCAAAGCCAAACTCAGGGCTCAAATTGGATAAGCTTGTCTCTATTAAAACTTTGGATTTGGCCAGTAAACTCAGCCCTTAATTAGTTTACGAGCCGTTATTTCGCACTTCTCGCGACCCAAGGTTAATTCAACCTTGAGGACTCTGAGACTCTAGGTAAGCAAAAGACGACACTTACATAAAAAGTATTTATTTGTCAACATCAAGGTTCTACATAAAAGTCACATTCGTACGCTTGTTCCCGGGCCAGTATCTCGCCATCCGGCCAATCTGGCCAAGCCAAGTCAGCTGCCGCGCATGGCGTTTCCCCTTGTGCGTGTTTCAAAAATGTCCTTTCTCGCTAAAACGTGCCGACTTTCGATCCTTCTACGACGACATCCGAAACAGTCTCTCCTCCGACCCCTCAGCGACAACGCCGACAACACCGACGTCAGGAGGAACCCGTACTACTCCAAGTACGCTCACAAAATCAAGGAGCTCGAGCAGCGCGATCCGGAAGAAATCAAACGCCGCCTCTCAGCCAGCAGTGCGCGACCGCCGACTCCATCGCCACCTGCTTCGACGGACGTCTCCTCATCTTCGGCCTCCGAACCTCGTCCTGAACCGCGGTCGAAACAGCCGAGTTACACCAAGCCCAAGCCGCTAGACCCCGACACCCTGCTCGAGCTGCGGGGCAAGACCAGCTCGGAGTTGACCGAAGCGTGGAGAAAGCTGCACTCGGACAGGGATGCCGTGTGTGCCGTGCTGCCGAGCGCAGTTTACGAGAGGATCCACGAGCGCGCCCTCGAGTTCCCCGTGTTCCTGTTCCCCCTACCACGTGAGAACGGTTACGAGTTCGTGTTGTCCCAGTTCCTCGGCGACCAGTGCCACATGACGCCGCTGGCTGCCTACCAACGGTACGCCAGCGAAGCGCCGCCCTGCCTGTCCCTCACGTTTCACACCGAACTCGGGCCGGAACGCGGGGTCACGCTCATGAGCGGGGAGTACGACCCTGCACTGTTGGGGCCGGCGCAGGCGCAGTGCCTGGTCAACCAACTCCAATTGTACTACGGCGGGAGCGAACTCAAAAAGAAGCTGCTGCTGTGGAACTTCAATCGCGAGCCGCTGTCCTTCAAGCACGAGGAGCTCGTGCGCGAGTTCGAACGGTCATTGGCTAACACCGGCGAGTAGGCTAAGGTCGATCCTGAAGGCTGGATCACGCACTACACTTGCGTTTTGGTTGCCACCGAATGCGTTGTGCAGCCATGTGATAGCTTAGGAGAAGAGTATTCCCCCATGGGCTTGCAAAACTTTTGACAATGTTATGAGCAACCGTTTCTTATACATTGCAAATACTGCAAAACCTTCTTTAGTTTGACCTCGGAGATTCTTGGCGCGCAAAGCTCTTCTCTGGCCCTTCTAAATGCTCGTTTGCCCAGCTGGAGCATATAGTACAGCTTCTCTGGAGTTTTGCAAGTAGGGTTACCAACCGTCCCGACTTTTCGTGAAGTGTCCAGAGTCCCAAATTTGGCCCTTATAGACTTACTTGCCTCTCATTTCCTTCTGTCGAATGCTTCTCGCACATTACCTTATCGTTTGTATTTTGCCTTAGGAATGGTACACCAAAAGAGTTGTATTTGTCGGACTGCTTGCCATGGGTCTGTATGCATGCAGGATCTAGCCTGTCCAGCGCCACATCTGGAACTCAAAAAGGGTCGCGCAGATTTGCTACGATCTCGCTAGTGGACATTTTGCTACCACCAGTGCAGTTAGTAAGACTTCCATTTGCCAGGTGCTTTTGCACCACTGTTGCACCTGAATTTTTCTGAGACAGTGGTACACCGAGAGAAGACGCCTTGTCCGACTGCTTGTCATACGCCTGTTTCGCTGTAAAGATCCAGTCTCTCCAACACTACGACAGGAACTTGTAAAGGGTCGCACAGATTTGCTGCAATCTTGCTACTGGGTGCCTTGCTACCACCAGTCCAGTCAGTAAAACTTCCATCTGCCAAATACTCTAGCCTTACTGTTTCATTTGAATTTTGCCGAGGTAACTGTTTCATTTGAATTTTGCCGAGGCAGCGGTACACCGAGGGAAGATGCTTTGTCTGACTGCTTGTCATATTTCTGTCTGGATGTAAGATCCAGTCTCCAGCACCACGACAGAAAGCCATAAAGGGTTGTATTCCCAAAAACGCGCGTCATATTGCGAAACACAGTTAGCACTAATCGCACGAAGCAATGCTGCAGTGGCTATCGTTGACTGCGAGAGGATTTAGCCACTTTAGCCTGATAAGCCACGGCAGGCTGGAAATTGGAGCAACACTGGTGCAAGCAGTACCTGTTAACCCCCTTCCTCCCCCCCCCCCCCCCCCCCCCACCAACCTCCTTCATTGAAGAGTTGGTAACCCTATCTCCATGATGGTGCTGGTACAGAGCCAGTATCGGCATCTCGAAGGTTAAACGTGCGCATACGGTATGGAGCTCGTATTTTCGTCAACACCGTGAAGGCTGAGGCCACGTTGAAACGCGATTCATGTGCTGCTCGGCTGGTGCTCTGGCTGCGCTTTCTTTACCCATCCTTTGCTAAGAGGCAGGTTCTAGCAAGCCGGCCCTGATCGTCAGTAAACAGTGGGTGATATTGTTGCACAAACCTCTACTGCGGCAAAAGGGTGGGAGCTGTCAAAGCCCTGCCGATAGCAAAGACGTGGCAAGACGGCATCCGAGGAACACACGAGCGATGCGAAAAACTACAGGACGGAAACAATGGATCAAATTAAAGATATCATGAAAGAAACGACGTAAAGTAAGGGGGATCTGTGAGGGAACAAGGAGCATGATGTTTCGCCTGCCCAGTCTTGCAAAGAAAATGATATTTTGGGGTCAGAAACTTTATTAAGCCTTATTATTGACTCGCCACTATTTATTTACCAAAATGATTGGGCGCACATTTTATCTGAAAACAATCTGGGGTGCATTTATTTTACATCTTTCTCCATTTTAATAGAGCAACACTCGGATTTCAACCTTAAAAAAGCTTCCTCGTAAAATAAATGTGTGTTGTGGTGAGAAGCAACGAGCGTAATTAAGGAAAACGAGCGCATTTTTACTACACGGGCAGCTAACCGAGCAAGCCCAACGATGACGACTTGTGGCCCTGTACCTAGCTTCGCTGTGCAGCACAAACGGCTGCGAGTAATTCTTTTCTTTAAGGCAGCTTCCTCGCGAATGTAATGACCAGAGGAGAGCATTGCGCACTAAGAATCTTGGAGGCCGTGTCTAGTTAAGTGCAGTTCTAGGGCTATCTCATAGATGGTGCCAGTGTGTTCTTTTATATGGCTTTGACTAGGTGGCCCGAGCGGCCACCTGATTGCAAGGGTTCAACTGCATCCATCCATCTATCATCACAAGGGAGCACAAGACTGCATAATGCACTCGGTTGACATCTAACGCTAGTGTCCGAACCAGCATTGAGGTGCCCCCCGGGAATATCTCGGGCTTGACCAATGACGGTGAAAGGTTTTGATTAGTGGCAACGCTGAGTGGCAGACGTTTGATCCCAACGGTGAACTATGTGGTGCTTGCAAAGGCCGTCCGACGTCCCACAGTATGACTTGTTTGCTCCTGTTGCTAGTTGGTGGTGCTGCTAACGAGGTGTATTTGATGTGTCCGTGAATAGAGTTGAATTTAGTTTACTTACCTCGAAGTGCCCGAAGGCATTATACACGAGGGGGGAGAAAAAGAAGAGTATAGCCAGATAGTAAAGAAGCTATTGATACACAAAAACAGTATTAAATTTTATGCGCACAAAGTATATGCGGAGTCCAGAAGAGAAAGGCAGTGCAACCCTGCTTTTCGGCACGCATAATTAAGCTCTGCATCGCAGAAAGCCGACACTCCGCGTAAACGCGATGCTAGCGGTGGCGATAGAATGTGCAAGTTTGAGAGCATGACGTCACCTGGCTCGGAAGATGAAGCAGAAAGACGGAATGTTTGTATGAGCGGACATCCACCAAGGAATGACAGTTGTCAAATCAAGAAATGGCATTGTGGACACCTGTGGCATTTATTTCGGTGAAAACACTCTTGTCGGCAAGAAAGATAACGGGAGGGTCTTTCTCGCCAACGAGCTTTCTCTAGAAAAAGGGCATTATCGGCTTACCTCAGCCAACGAAATTAATTACTTGTACTCCAAAATGCGGGGTTGCTGAATTCAGGATGCCGACTCTCGAGGAAGAGTGGTACTTCAACAGCGTGTTCCCCAAAATATTTACACACTATAAACCAGGGGTCTCAAACTCTCCTCCAAAAAGGTCGAGGGCCAACCGGAGGGAAGAGGGAAGTGAAATATTTTGTTAATTTGGGACAAAAAGAAACAGCGCTGCTGTTTTATGTTGGAAAGCGGTGGACTCTCCCAGCGACACCTCGGGCGTTTTCTGGAGAAGTGGCATCGTGCTTTCTGCTTTTTCTAAGCTTGCCGTTTTGCCAGTGACAGCTTTTGCTCTGATTTGCATATACGTCTGCTTTTGGCCCACCACTAATGTGATAAGATATAAAACGCCAACGTGCTGGCAGCTTTGAATAAAACGAGAGCATTCACGCCGTCTTTTCCTTGTCGCACAGTTCCCTAAGCTCAACAGTCGTGGAAACAAACATTCTCATACGACAGTTTTTACTTTCCCGACAATTTTTATAGCAGCATTATAAGAAAATACTCGTATTTTAAAGGTATTTTTTGACAGTCAGAAGACCGAGCACATAGTTTTATCTTCGGCAGTTGCTCCTGGCTGAGCAAGAGTTCATGCAGCCGAGGTGCCTCTTTGTGCAAAGCTAACACTTGTAGCCTGTTTTAGTGGTATTGACGTTACGGAAAATTGTATATGTGAGCACGTTATACTATAAGCAGAGTTCCTTTTAGAGCGGAAATGAATCGACGATATGAAACTTATTTATGGCGCTTGATACGAGAATGGGGGCTCGCAGCCGTGGGGTGTTCGCGGGCCATATGTTTGAGACCCCTGCTATAGGCTATTCCACTATAGCGCCTGAAAACGTCTTCGACTAGTGCGTTTAGTGCCTTATCACGCAAATATAGGGTGTCCCAAGTCACCAGGCTCGATCTAAAATGAACCGTAAAAATTAACGCCGGCACGTAGCAATCTGAACTTTTCGTCAAAGGTGTATTTCACAGGTTGTTTTTCTATTGTAAAATTACAAAGCGTAGCTCCTTTCTGTAAAAAAATAGGACCAAAAACTTGCAGGGTCCACGGCGGGCGGCGACGCAGACGACCAAGTCGTGGTGAGAGCGCGTTTGGCACGCTTATTGATAGATGGCATCAGGGAGCAGCGTCCGAAGCTGTAGCCGACCGGCGAAAGAAAGCAGACGACACGCACACAAAATTCATTGGCAGTTAAAGCGCCGTCGTTATGCAAACACATTTTTTAACTATTGCTTTTATTGTCAGCATTCATTTTTTAACCAAGGGTACATTACAAAAATGTGATGTTCATTTTAATAAACCATGGTGGTTGCGAGCAGTCTCTTAAAGGAGGTAGTGCCATCTGTCAATATCAACGCCAAACCCGCCCCGCTACTCGACTTGGTCGTCTGCGTCGCAGCCTGCCGTAGACCCTGGCAAGTTTCTTGGCTTCATCTTTTCACAGAAAGGGAGCTACGCTTTGCGATTTCACAAGAAAAAACCGACCTGCGAAATACACCTTCGGCGAGAAGTTTAGATGGCTACGTGCAGGCGTCGATTTTTACGGTCCATTTCAGATCGAGCCTGGTGACTCGGGACACCCTATACATCATAAATGGTCCCAAAGTGGCAAGTTGGAGTGTCCCGCTGTCGGATGTCGCGACCCTTGCGGTTGGTGCTAAAAGTCCCGGACAAAAAGAATGAGCGACTGGGTCACTGCCGTCGCAGTGTACCAACTCTGAACTGACGAAGTTTCTGCGGACTGTCAAACTGGAGAACAACCTGCAGCAGAGCGGGCATCTGCCACATCCACCACGGCTGCTTGGCAACAGCATGACATTTTGACGACGTCATTGAGCAAAGTCAAAGGTCTACTTTCTAGGACGCGGTAAATGCGTCAGTCGGAGATGCGTTCCGGGCACCATAACTCTACTAAGGGCCCTCTGGGTGGCGCCATTTTGTTGGTTCCACTGCGCTTGTCGAACGTGTTAGAATGCAGCACGCTGGCATCTGACCCTCACATTCAAACACATTTGATGAGTGCAACTAATTATTCCAACCAGAGCCCGGTGTTCTGGTTCCCACGTCACCACGCGCTCTTGACACCTTCTCTCCCTCAGTTTCTTGGTGCATAGAAGGTGTTAACCTTCTATGCTTGAAGGTTAACCTTCAAGGTCTTGAACGTGTTAACCTTCAAGACGTACAAGGTTTCTTTCAGGTTATAATCTATTTTACCTGAGGGGAACACTGAACTCCCAAGAATATATACTTCAATAACGGCCTGAATAGGCCACATTACAAAATACTCTGCTTTTGGATTCCACATTCTTTGTGTTGCATCCACCTATTCAAAAAGCATCTCCTTCAAAAAAAAAAAAAAAAAAAAAAGTTGACACAATATTAATTTTTCCAGACACATTAACAGCGGGGAGCGATATTAAAGTAGGAACCAAAACGGCCCAATGGCTCTTATTTCCAGGTCACCGTTGCAGTGACGTCAAAATGGGAGCCGCTTCTCAAGGCCTCCCTTGGCCGGAAGGCAGAAAGGTGCGACTGCTCGTGCGCATGCTGTTAAAGTTGCACGTCGTAATGTAAAACGTTGCGTTACAATTGTTTTTATGGTGGGAATTATGCTTTATTACGCGTGAATTCCATCCAGAGCTGCAAAGTAACTAATTACAAATATAAATACTTTTCAAAATAAAAAGGTTTTTATAGCAAATTAGTTTAATCGCATATTTTAATAACTTGTAATTTGGTTAGTTATTTTCCTGGATTCACAAAGCTCTCATTGCATGAAGATGCTATTCGCAGAAAGCTTGAGGTCTATGGCACTGCCTTGAAACCTGTTGTGAAATCGAATAGCATGCTCCTCTTTTCTCCTTGGGACGTGCATCACGTGCACAATATCGCACCTTTGCACGGAGCTGCACAGACGTAGACATCCCAGGGGGATGAAGGTGCTTTTGCTCGAGCTGCGCAAAGACTTCCTGCCTTGGCAGTGGATCTTTTTCGCAATTCGGCGGCATTTTGCTTGCGTGTCTGACAACTTTACAGATTTCACACTACACACCAGTGATGGGGCTGGGCACACTGTTTCAGTGGAAAAGTGAGTGAGAGACAGAAAGGAGAATGTGGAGGGAAGAATGCAGAAAAATCAGCTCCAACAACGTGCAGGCCACGAAACCAGGACATAAGAAAGGAAAATGCGTTTGACAATTCACTGGGAAGTTCTTTACTGTTCGAGGTGAGAACAGAAGTTTCGAGGACAAGGACGTATAGAAATAAACATCAAGAGACGGACGCATTACGTGCCACATGCCATAAAAAAAGCGATACACTAGAGCACTTGGTTTTGAAGTACGCGGGGTTTTGCCCTGCTTCCTCCGAGGGGGCAACGGATCTGGCCGGTGCCCTGGGTTTTGCTCGCGAGGATGGAAGGACGGAAGGGGAAAAAATTAGTCACAAACTAGCGAAAAGTTAACTAGCACAGCTGGGGACAGGCGGGACAGAGGAAAATTGGGACTCCCTCCGTTACAAAGGGTACAGCCATTAATATCCATCAGAGCCCTTATATAGAGAGTTTGGTCATTCATTGGGAAGCATGAGTCAAATGAGAAGGTGCCATTGGCCGAAATCAGACTGGCCGTGTTCACAAATTCGTATGTGGCCAACCAGAAGCCACGAATGATACCCTGGTTGTGGTTGCAAGAAACAAATTAAGTGCACTAGAGTAACTCTCGGTGGCTGAAAGTATTGTGCAGATGGTGTTCTGATCACGGCACATAATCTGTATGCGAGGCGCCGATGGCCAGGAATCTGCTGTCCAAGCAAAAATAAGAGGTTGGCGTCACGTTCGTTTCTTCCATCTTTTTGCATGATCGCAATAGAAAGGTCACATGCGTTTAATTTTCGACCATGAAGAGTTGCTACATTGAACTCTTACACACTTGTTCAAAGTGTTTCTCGCTACCACCACTAGGGTATTATTTTCGGCTTCTGGTTGGCAAAGAGCGCATGTCCAGTCCTCTATCTGCGTCTGCTACACGCCCTGGCTCTGCTCGCTCCCTATCACACACTCTACATGCAGCTCCCACATCCATCCATCTGGGATACCGGCAGTGGCTCGCCTAACTTGTGGCTTGTGCTGTTGCGCATGTCGTTCAAAGCACCCGAAGGAGTCTTCGACGTTCATCAATGTCGTCCTCATACAACTGATTTGGATTCCAAGTTCTTTGTGTTGCATCTACCAATTCAAGCAGCATTTCCTTTTTTTAGCTGGAAGCACCTTGTTGTCTTCTGCATCTAACGGCTCTACTGCCATAATCGCACATCGTGGTTTCATGTATGCCTCCATTTTTCTACTACAGTGAAACCCGTTTAGAACAAAGCCACGTACAGCGAATTATTGTCGATATTGAACTCGCAAAAAATTTAAATAAAAACGCACGTAAAAAGTACTTTTTATAACAAACAACATATTGGCTATATCGAACTTTTTCCCCCTGGGAAGGCTTCCAAAGACTCTCAGACAATCGTCTTCTAGCCTGTTCTTCCCCCCCAAAAACAGGTAGGAAAGAAAGAAAATTCCAAAAGCTCAAGTTGCGAACAAAATTAAGCGATTCAGAAGGGAAGAAAACTAAAACATACTCTCTGCACGCACAAAAAAAAAAAAAAAAGTTCATCCCAAATCGTTTGCCCCCAAAGAGAAGCAACTCAAAAGGGAAAATAAACTAAAAAAAACTGCACGAATGAAAAAAAAAAAAAAAAGAAAACAAATTTAGCGTGTTGTTACAAGGCGGAAGAGATGAGAAAGAGAAGCTCTCGGCCTTACAACAAATTCTTCGTAGAAGTTCGTTGTAAATGGTTTTTGCTATACCTAACTACTTGCTATATCGAACTGATTGTAGTGTTTTCTGCTGTTCGTTAGAAACGGGCTTTATTTTTTCGTTATAAACGGCGCGCACCAAGACCAGTTGACGAGAGTTCGACTGCTAAACGAGCCTAATAAAACTGACATCCCTCTCGGCCCCCAGCCGTTCGTGTGAATGCCGGAGTTGGGGAGCGAGTCCTGCGGTCCCGCCGATCACCAACGTCGCGCACGAATATTCTTTTATTCCAGCACCTGTAGCCATTCTTCATGCAATTGCATGCATGCAATGTACCTTAGTTACAACCTTTACTAACTGTGACAAGTTTCAATCCCAAGCATGTCACTGTAATCTAACTACATTTCAACTCGTGCAACTGTCTCTTAATTTACTGTCACAATGATTTTTTTATAGCTCGGGTTCCACCCAGGCAGGTAAATAAACGGTTGTTACTGGGAGTGCATTGTCCCCCCAACCTTCCTTGGCAGTTGTCTCTGCTTCACAAACGCTCAAACAGCAGGAGTCCCCACCAAACCCGGCCTTTGTAGCTGTCCCCCCTAGAGGGTTGTCGAACACGTCTCGCACCCTCGACGGTGCTGCACAGACCCGAGCAACGGGAAGGCCGAAACGAGACACGCCTGGCAGCAGAGCGTCCTGTTTTATTTGTCTCAGAAGAAGTAGCCCAGTATTTTGCCTCCCAGGTGTTTCCTCCTCGCCTCCTCGTGGTCCATGATGCCCCCAGATGTCGTGAGCACGATGTAGCTGTAGGAGAGACAAAAGGGAAAGGGCGTCAGCATGAGGCCAGGCGAACTACCCTCTCAAAGGTACCGACCGAGAGCCACCGAAGGAGCTACGCCACGGTCCCTGGGCAAACTACTTACCGGTCCGCAAACTTCGGCGGTTTCCGCCCTAGGAAATTTCAGGGGTGGAACTCATGAAATGTACTTGGGAGCAGCTGAAACAGCTGTTTTAGAGCAAATTGGGAGCAGCTAAAACTACATTCTCGAGCAGGCTAGGAGCGGCTCAGATCAGTTTTCATTGCACTTCAGCTTGTGTCTTAGACGAGCATGGGAGCAATTTTAATAGTGCTTAGCAGCACAGATGAACATGAGTGGTTAGGGACCTAAGTAGATGGGATAACAATGCAACAGATGCAAAAACTTGAAACTTTGTGAGCCTAAATAAAAACCAAAAAGCAAGTACCATATGCTTCTGAAGATAGTGTCCTTGATATTTTCTCAGTAGCTTTCAGCTGCTCAAAATGCAAACCAGCACTGCTTATAGCACAACCCACACGTGCTCGACATAGTAATTATATGTGCGAACCACGCGACGTGCGTAAGCAACGAATGTGCAGTTGTGCGGAGGAACAGGGCAACAAATTTCGAGTTTATCCTATTGTACAACTCAATATCGTAGCAGCAGACTACGATTAACGGAGTTATCGCATTCGAAGCTGAGCCGGAGCAAGATTAAAGTACGCCGAGCAGATCTACCGCTCGCGTTTCAGTTCAATCAAATCACAATTTATCTTGCAGGAATGCGGTTCCAACTTCTAACAATGAAGGACTTAAGGGATCTTTCAGTACCCCTTTAACATCTGCAGTTGAAGCAGTTCAAAATAGATCCGCCAGATTCATACTTACTAATTATCACCGCACAGCCAGCGTAACATCCATGAAATCAGGTTTGAACCTGCCTAATCTTGCATCACGTAGAGAAGTTTTCCGTTTGTGCCTGTTTCACAAAATCTACTACCACAATCATACTTTGCGTGACAAGTTATTAGCATCTCCTTTTTACATATCACCATGTCTCGATCACCGACACAAGATGGGCGTACCTTCATGTAACACTACTACTTTTCATAATTCATTCATACCCCGAACCACAGTGTCGTGGAACCACCTTCCAGCGTCTGTGGTATCAATATCTGACAGCGTTGCTTTCAAAAATTGCCTTAACAATGTTCACATTTCAGCGTTTCACTAATATGTACATATTGTTTTGCATTCATAGGTTGTTATTTATTGTATGTTGTTGAATTCCACTGATGTAACCCGCTCCCCTCTGTAATGCCTTCGGGCCCTGAGGGAACTTTTAAATAAATAAATAAATAAATAAATCGAGTCGATAAAAACCGAAACCAAGACGAAAAAGAACTGTTTGGCGCACTGTGCAATTTGGAGCACAATGGCGCGAGGTATTGGCTGTGGCGCAGTTTCCGAAAAATGGTGCAGGATGGCGCAGCCATTCCACCCCTGAATTTTATTGCCAAAACGATGCTAGTAGGAGTATATGTTGACGGTTCAACTGGGAACATTTTTTAAAGCAGACGCAATGACATTCGCGTTGCGTCTAAATTAATTAGACATAATACGACCCCTAGGTTCCTCGAGAGTAGACGCATCCGGCGACTTCTGCCAACCCTCCACGTCCATCCATGAGGTTGTGCGAGCAATCTGACTGGTTTTCCTAATGCCGGCAGCGAGTCTCCGGTGCTTCTATTTGTCCCCAGAGAAATCCTTCCACATAGCGAGAGGAAAAGATTGAGGGATCGTGGCCACGCATCGGAGGAACGATTCGTGGCCGCTCGCACATCAAACGTGATTTTAAAGGACACATGCAAAGAAAAAAAATATTTTTTTTTTTTTAAATGGCTTAGATGGAAAAAGGATGTCATAAAACGATTTTACAACGAAGAAAAACAATTTTTAGAGATATATTTACGGCGCCATACGAATTTGTAGTTGGCGCCCGCGGGCACCGCGGAAAAGTGGCCCATATTTATCAAGTGACTGGCCCTTATTTATCACGTGGTGCTTGCGCTCTTTCGAAAGCTTTCTATTGTCTTTGAAAGTTACTTATTGTTTCATTTTTTTGTTGCACTTATTTTGTAACAGAATATTTAGACTTTTGGGAAACTTTAAGTATAAGAAAATCATCACTTCAGTTTTGACGCTTACAAAACCAAACAAAGACCGCCATTTTTTCCGCGAAGAGGCGCGGAGCGCGGTGTTGATTTTGACATGCCGGTTCAACGAAAGCGACGCCGTTGCTCGACGAAAGGCTGCAGTTCTGGTGATCGTGACCAGGAGGATTTCAGTAAACATGCGGTACCGGCGGACGAGCATTTGAGAGCGATCTCGCTAAAGACGATAGGGCGTACGCTTGGCACGTCTGGCGAGAAGAATGTCCGGGTGTGCTCTCGTCACTTCGCCCCGGAGGCCTTCGAGCCACGCAGCGAGCGAACACAACGCGCGACTTTAAAGCCAAATCGCATCTCGTCACTGGACAAATCTAAATGATTTGTCGAGTGACGAGACGAGCGACGAGAACCCGCTGCCGTGCGTCGAGGCAAACCGCACGAGAAGCGTATTGCTGGCCTCGGAGCTTTCCGCGCGGGGGAGGTTCGCTGCCGTCTCCGGACGACGGGTCTGCGCTTCAACTCAGGATCCATCGTAAAAGACGCGGAGCAGACTACCACCGCTTCCACCACCAGCACAACCCAACAACACAGCGCGTGCCAAAGTTGAACGGAAGTGGCACCTTTTTTAGTCGAGCAGCCAAGCCAATCCAAGCGGCTTACCTCTCCTCCCTGCGGAGCGCACAGGCGCGAGAGAGAAAAGTAGAAAGGAGGAGCGCTACACCGCGCTTGACAAAAAATCATCTCGCGCCGTAGATATAGCTCTAAAAATTTTTTTCTTCGTTGTAAAATCGTTTTATGACATCCTTTTTCCATCTAAGCGACGTAAAAAAAAATGTTTATTTTTTCTTTGCATGTGTCCTTTAAAGTGGCAACGGGTGACACCGCAGAAGCGGGAGTGTCGTGCCGTTGGACGTTATGATCGCGGCGGTCGGTCATGAAAATGCCGGAGAGAGTCACGGCATTCCAACTCCTGGCTGCCGAAGCTTCCGTGAACTATTGCGCTGGAGAGAGGCCTGCAGCGACACTGCCAGCATCGCGACCGGCAACAGCGCGACGCTTCAACGTCACCGGGCGGAAACCGAGGGACCGCTTTTATGGACGTGGTGAACGCGCCGGTTGGGGACGCACTTTAGGCGCCGCAACGAGACCTCGGCCACTTTGGTGCACAGAATCGAAGTTGCCAGTTGTCGCCGGCTCTTTCCGATAGAAGACGCTACAAGTGTTTTCTGCCGTTTCACTCGCGGCGGAGCAAGACGCCACCGTGGGTGCACCGGAATGGCGGCACCCGAGAGCAGCTGCCAGGCACACGAATGTCGCACGGTGCAAAAGGAGAAACTACACCAATGAGAGGCAAAAGGCGGCGAAACTGCGAGCGTAGCTTTCCAGTAGCTCCGTTCCCGCCACGGCAGAATCGTGCCTGCGCGGGCTGCCACAGCCCACCGACTAGAAAACCCGCAGCCCAGTGCAGCCGGACAATACTGACACACTCTCACAAACAGGGACGCTCTAAAGCACCTTGTTCGACACTGCACCTGAAAAAGTGCATGGTGAATACAAGGTGCATCCCTCGTGAGAGATCTTGATGCATGTACTGAATTAGGGATGTCGCGAACCACCCTAGGTTCGATTTCGAAATGTTTCGATATTTGCGAAGCGAACTGAGGTTCGATTTCGAAAAATTTCGATATTTTCGTACCGACCGAGGTTCGAATTCGAAAAATTCGTAACTTTCGATCACCGTAGAGTTTCGAATTCGAAAAGTTCGAAGCTTTCACGATTTCTAAAATTTCGGGTTCGAATATTTCGAATATTTTTTTACTTGAGGTTCGATAAATTCAAAAATTTCGAACTTTCCTAACTTGAAATTCGAGATATTCGAAAAATCTGAATTTCTTAAGATCTGAAGTTCGAAGATTTCGAAATTCTTTAAATTCGAAAACTTCGAATTTTTATAGACACGAAGTTCGAACAATTCAAAGATTTCGAATTTCTTTCTGCATAAAGTTAGAAAAGTTAGAAAGCTTCGATTCTCTTATAACGCTAAATTCGAAAAAAAAAAGAAAAAAAAAATACTTCAAAGATTTTGAATTTTTTTAAAGTCCAAGTTTTCAAAGTTCGAAGTCCAGTTTTCAAGTTCCTCCACAGTTTCAGTTTCAACCAACGTTTTCACGACTCACTGGTTTTCACGAAATCAAGTTTAGAAAAGTTAGGGTGTGATACCTAGGCTCTGCGAAGTTGGTCAGGCAATTAAATGAGACGACAAGTGTCCCGGATGTGCTGGAATATTTGCCAGTGCAGAGGTCGACGTGTGACCATAGATCAGTAATTGTGACCGCCAGCCCGGCGGGGGGGGGGGGGGGGGGGGGTTCTTTAACGTGCATTACACAGTAGTGATCACACAAACACACTGTTTTACGATACTCATCCAGTTCGAAATGGCCAGGGGTGGGCAGGAGGTTGAGGCTCAGAAAAAACCTTGAAGCGACCTGGCAAACTACCTCCCCACCCCTTGCACGCTGGTAGTAATCCGATCGAACGCCGCCCGAGTGACGCTGGCATATAGTAAGTTAAGTTTGTAATTGTCCTGGAGGTTTATTCTCTGGGACGGAGGAATCGCCTTGCAAAAAGCACAGAAGCCGACACAACTCGGGGTCGAGGAGCGTTCTACCATAAAGTGGCGTCGGAAGAGGAAAAACGGGGGAGGGAAGAGGGGAGGGCCTCAGCCCCCCTCTTCCCCCCTTCCAGATATTTCGGACTGTTAAAGAAAACAATACAGGGAAAGACGACGTGGTCGAGCTTATTTTAATCTGAAATTATTTATGCCTATGTATAGCTACTGTCGCTCTTCACTGCATAAAAGATCGCGTAGATGGTCATTGGTGGAAACTCGTTGTCAGAAGGCACTACTCGTCACTTGCTTAGTGGTTCGGAAGTTCAAAGCTATGTCTTTACGACCTAAATACCTGTGCCAATGGTAAAAAAAAAAAAAAAAATAAATAAATGCGGGGATAAAAAGCTGGAGAAAGAAAAAATGATCAAGAACTCGCCGGATGTGTTGTATTCTTGCATATTCAGAGGTTCAGAACTTCGAAACTTTCTCCTACCAAAATGTGTACAGGCTAAAAGAAACACGTCCCAGGAACGTGAAGCGAAAAAAAAAAAAAAAAGTTTTCTTTTAATGACGTGCTGAACTTGAACAATATGAGCAATCTTGTCCCATGAGTTAATTTATTCCTTAATGTGAAAAAACAATAAATACATTATTTTGTATTCTGCAGATGGCAATGATATGTACTGTCTGTGGTGTTAATTTAAATGCGATACCTCAAACAACTTAGACGAAAATAAATACCAAGTTTAGGGCATAATTGCATGTAGATACATGTTTGGACATTTCTTCGAAACTCACCTTGAATAAGAATAGTCATATCTTAAGACGACACTTATCTAGGCTATACATAGATCATTCTTAAAAAGTTTAACATCTCTACCATAAATAGCTTCGGCTACATCGCGCTTCAAATCTGGCATAAACGATAATCGTCAAAAACCCGTCGTCCTTCCTCGCTCCTTCGGGAATTTATTTCTTTAAAACTAAGCATGCCAGAACATTGAAATAAACGGCATTGTCTTTCGTAAAGAATGGAACACCGCATGTAAAAGTTCGAGAAAAAAAAAATTACGAATGTACCTCACTACTTGAATTCAAATGAAACCGTCCGCCGATCTTTCGAAGTTCGACGAGCGTCAAACTTTTACCCTAAAAGTTTGAAGTTCGTCGAACTTCTGATTTTTCAGGATTTGAAAGTTCGAAACTTTTCGAATTCTATTGATAAATAAGTTCGAAAGTTTGAAAATTATTGATTTCCTTAGCATAGGAAATTCGAAAGTTCGAACAGCTTCGAACTTTTGAGTGCAAGAAATTCGAAAGTTTGAAAATCATCGAAGTTTTTGGTCAGTCAAGTTCGGAAGTTCGACAAGCATCAAATTTTGCAGTGTGATAAGCTCGAAAAGGATCGAATTTTTTAGCATAATAAGTTCGACGGTTCGAAAAGCGTCGAACTTCTTAGCTTAACATGTTCGAAAATTTGACTTCCGTCGAATTTTACGATATAGAAAATTCTAAATCTTTCGAACCTTCCGAATCGCTTGATTCGATCATCGAAACTTCGATTCGAAAAAACGTTCGCGGCATCCCTATACTGAATTGAGAATCATTTCCCATGTATACATAATTCTTTTAACCCTACTGCTCTCGAT
Source organism: Ixodes persulcatus (assembly GCA_013358835.2). Classification (NCBI taxonomy): domain Eukaryota; kingdom Metazoa; phylum Arthropoda; class Arachnida; order Ixodida; family Ixodidae; genus Ixodes; species Ixodes persulcatus. The sequence goes on from JABSTQ010009555.1 coordinate 262,782, forward strand.
TCAGCTTTTAATTTGTTCAGCGAGGCCAAGGCTTGAATTTTCACCCACAATTTGGAATTTGATATTAGGGATGCAGGCCTCGAGCATAAACATGTCCAGAAATCACATATTCGAGCTATTTAGGATAGATGCCTCGAACGGCGTGTCAGTTCGACCACAAACTCCTGGCAAAAAAATTTCGCGCAAGCTTTTGTCGAACAGAAAACTGTTTGCGACCTCAGGCATTTTTCCAAGAGGACGTAAATGGTTATAATTAATCTCCTCAGGTCGGCTATCTTTGGGGCCAAGAGAGCAAAAACTATCAAAAATGAATGGCAATCAAAGGGGCACCTGCTGCAAATCACATAACACGGGAACTGACACCGCAGCTTGCAAACACGCAAGATTTTGCTACAAACACCTAGATCACGAAAAGGGATACCGCAGACTGCAAATGCAGCAGATTCGTGTTTCACGGTGCTATAAACACGTGGAAACTGGCAACTTGTATGCCACGAGAACAAATAAAGTGTGCGCAAATGGTGAAACAAAGCAAAAAAGAAAAAGTGGGAAATCACATGTCATGGGAACTGACATTGCGTACGCACGTCGCAGACAAGAATGTGGGAACTTGCTGCAAACTCTGTTGTCACACACACCGGTACCCAAATCGTGCAATTTCTTAATTGAAAATTGGGGGGTGGGCGATTGTCTGGAAATTTTCATATTACAGATATTTAGGCAGAAAATTCGCGGCGGGCGATTTTTCGTGGAGGGGAGCCCGGACGTGATTCTACGGTAGTCGTGGTCGTCCGACAAACTGGAAGATGGCAATGCAACAGCCGTCAGAGGAGTTACGACCGTGCATCCCCAGCACCGTCAAGAATGACACGAGGAGTCTCCGAGAGAGATCCGACGTACCCGAACTGTCGGGAGGGCAGCAGGTTGCGCATCCATGTCTCAGTGTCCTTGAGCTGCACATCGAAGCGGGGGCTGATGACGCCGCACTTGTTCAGCCGCCCGTTGAGAAACACCACGATCTTGCCCGACCGGTGGTCGTCCACAATCTCAAACTCTCCGATGTAGCCTGCAGGCCAGAAAACCGGGTCACCTGCCCACCCTCCACCTTTCACTCGCCCGTAAGTGTTGGACCAATCGACCATCCCCCTTTCGTCACCTGACCCTGCTTTCTGCATGTGGCTGATCACATGGCGAAAGATAGGAGCATGACCGGTCCAACAAGCACCTAGCTCCCACCACTCTCGGCTTACGGGTGAGCAAAGTATAGATGAAGCAGCTCACTCTTCTGAACATAAAGAAACACGTGCATTCTCACAGTTTGCTCAGGTTATCCTTTAAGACTGGTTCACAAACAAGCACTTGGTCGCAATCGAGTGCATTGTGCAACCTTAAGACGAAAAAATGTGCTGGCACGATTTAACAGGCAGCTCTGAAACAGCATTTAACTACAGCGAGTTTTTCACTATATGCGAGATCAAATGTACATGCCATCTGTGAGAAATCGTTGTTTAGAGCACCATCCAGAGATTTGAAAGCTTATGGCGAGCACGGGGCTGTACAACACACTCGGTTGGAACCGAACAAAGCGTGTCCACAGTAGAAAGGCCGTCACCCAACCTACCAGAACCCCCTTGCCAAATATGGACAAGCGTAGCGTTAATGTCGCACGAAAGTGCCATCAAGTAACAGTGGAGACATGCAGGGAAGCGTAAACCTTTGAACCGGCTTTAACGCTAAAGAGTGCCGGCATGTCACTGCTTTCCTTTCATGTGCGAGGAATGGAGCAGAGTTATTCGATTCAAACTGCCGTTCCCACATCCCGAGATATTGCTGCCAGTAGTAGTCCTTCGAGGCAAGCAGGTAATGATGTTGTGCAAAAGAATGCCGACGGGGTGTATTTCAAATGTGTGAGAACACGGTTTGTTTGTTGCCCCAGTGAGGCCAGGGCTAAACAGTCTTCTGAACATTATTAGGGAGATAGCGTGCTGCTGACTTGTTTTGAACACTATGGCACGCCAACAAGCGAAACATGAAGCGCCACTTTTCACGGCAAAACAGACAGCGGTGCATACGAGCAACACAAAACGTACTTTAGGTGCGATCGGAGTCCAAAATGCAGAGCCACTTACCGTGCTTCATCATGACGGTGAGGAATTTAATGATGACTTTCGAGCAGGGTCGCAGCAGCACCTGCCGCTTGCCCCGCTTCTCGGCGTTGTTGATCGACTTGAGCGCGTCTGCCAACACGTTCATTCGCACCATCTTGCCTGCGGGTCAAAAACGAGGCATGTTCGTCGGAATCTGTCACACTTCGCGTGATCAACACAAAAGCCCGGCATGTCGAGACAGGAACACCGTGCTCGCGAGAGACGGTCTCCGACGTCCCGCAAGAGATTATGGCGGAGCCGGCCAATTTGGGACACAAATACGCTTACGGAACGCGGTTAGGATGCTGAAATGTGGTGTACCTAAAGCCAAATATAAATGGGCCCGGTAAATTAGTAAGGATTGAGTAGATTATAAGTCGAAATTATTGATTCACGTACCGCTTCGGACGATGGCAACCGGAAAAAGAACTCTACTCTCGAGTCGATGGAGGAAACAAAGCGTTCTAGGTGGCGCCACAGGTGCTCCTAATGGATTGCATACCCCCCAGGTCGCCAAGGTGCATCTTTATTCCATGAGATTCAGTAACTCTAAACCCTTTAAACATTTTATAAATTAAGTTAAAAAAAGAAGGAGTTGAAGTTTATGTTATAATATTTATTATTGTAAAAATCTAATTGCACATTTATTAAAAGCGAATAGGTCATGCCAACGTTGGGCATGCCTCTTTTTCCTTTTTTTTTTGTGTTTTGTTGTCACTTGGCTCCATCGCTGTTCGCCGTCTTCGCTTTTGCTACCTGCTGTGATGCGATGCAGCTGTCGCACTCCAAGTGCTCCAAGTGCCCCGACTTGACAAGTTCGTCCTCATTAACCCGCACCGCTTGAGCGACGCCGGGGTTCGACGAGGGACTCAAGATGGTCGTACGAAGAACTCGAAAAACGGCGCTGTCGGGGTGCGAAGGGCATGACCGTGCGTGTGGTGATGACGATCTGTGATGTGAAGTGTCGTCCATGGCAGCGTCGCGAGTGGTGAACAGAAACCGCTGGTGCCGTCGACACTTTCCGTTCTTCGCGGTCGGTGTGGCCATCCTCGTCGTCCAAGTCTTCCTCGGCTACTGCTTCTACACCGTGCCGTCATCCGATGACGGCGCCGACGAGTACGCGGTCGCCAGGACGCGCCACGAAGCGGGCAAATCCTCGTCCGAATCTCAGGTCGGCACCGTGTTTGCGGTTCCTGCGGGGCGAAGGAGCGAAATCACGCGTCGGGGATGCGTGGGAATGGGCAGGCCTCTCTGAAGAGGTCACAGCGATAGCCCAGTTCAGGCTGCGTTAACGCCGTTAATGTCTCGGCAACCGCAGATGTAGTGCGGCGTTGACTCACTAACCTTGGCAGAGTCGGGTAATTCAGGGTCGCTCTCCAAAGGAGTAGGCGGGCTTGAGAAAGCAAACGAAGATTTTTTAGCTAGTAAGCAAGTGAAATAGAGGATATCTTGATGGATTCACAAAAGGTCACATTTGAATAAATAACAGAAACCCTAATTACAGACATTAGCGGTGTAATGAAGAGAACCCAGAGACTGGATACAAACCTGGGGGGCTATGTTCGACAAATGTTTCGTTTCTCCTAAAAAGAAACGAAAGTGACGCAAGGGACGATATCGCGTCCGATTGGCTAGAGGCTCAAATGACGAAAGAGGGAGCTTTCGCCATTTGAGCCACTAGCCAATCAGACGCGATATCGTCCCTTGCGTCACTTCTGTTTCTTTTTAGGAAAAACGAAACATTTGTCGAACATAGCCCCCCAGGTGTCAACATGCGTTTGTCCTGATTGGTGGAGGCAGTTGGCTCCACCAATCAGACGCTGTTGCGTCACTTCCATGACCTTCTAAAACATACATGTAAATGTCCAATTTGGCCATCCAGGTCTCAATATGAGTGTGTGTTTTTGTTCTGCTCTCACCCACAATCTCTAGGTTCATTATGTCTACTCGTCTTAGCCCTTGCATCTCGATAATTAGGGGTTATTTGAGGAACATTCGACAGGGCAAAGGGAGAAAGTAGAAAAAAGTCGTTGCCGCTTCTGAGTGCACCAAGTCTCTTCTGCTATCAAATGCATTTGAACCAGAAGGAATGACAGAGTGGTGCACAAAGAACAGGCAGGACAGTTGTTTCTCCTCCCGGCCAGAGAAACAATCGAAAACGATATTGGATCTAGACGACAGTCATCAGATTTTCAACTCAACTGAGGGCATCGCTTCTTCATGGACAAACGATTACACGCAGTGTTTAATGAAGAAAATCAAATGGTGACAGCTTAGGTTTTGAATCGGAGCTGACCTTTCTGCAGCCAAGGACGACTCTCTCTTGTCTAGTTGGGTGGGCTTCGTTGGTGGTGTTCCGAAAGCTACGTGCACGAGTCCACAGCCTCGAACATAATTTGTCGTACGGAGGAGAGCGCCGCACTGGTCCGTCCAGGTCCTCGGTGTCCGAGTGTCTGGAGGCGACTGTCATTCTTGCAGCAGACGAGGCAACGTTGGACCGGGGAAAGCACATGCGTTGTCTGCTTGCCGGAAATTTGCGCCACTGCTCGTACCATAAACATGCAGTTATGCATCAGGAGGAATTATTACAAAAGGGGTAGTGGGTTTACCTAACTTTGCATACAGGGCCAGTGCTCAAAGGGAAGCCAGTGTCCAGGGAAACCTGCCCTCCGTCCTACCTAGCGGCCAATGGCCACCGGCAACGGAGTAGTCTCCTCGCTGGGTTCATCAACGTCGTACCAGACTGACGATCTTGTTATCCCACAGCGTTGATTGGGAAAAGGGGTCTCCAAAAGGACTGCGGTCGAGCTAGCCGCAAGCACATTTGACCTGCGGTGCCCGCCAACTTTAGAATCGAGAGAATCGCGTGCGTCGTCGTCCGAGGACGACCTCGTGCTGCGACCCGTCCTCGCCCGAGCCCACCGAGGACTTCTCACATTGGTGGGTTCCACCTTTGGTTCGAGGGAGGCTCAACCGCTGGGGCAATCTTCCGTGGGTACCTCCGAAAGGTGGAAACACGAGTTGAGGAGTGCTAGAGGAGGCCAGCAAGACGGCGGCCAGCAAGACGGCGGCCTTGCTTTGGCACAACACGGTACGCTCTGGCTAGAAGCCAAGTAGGTCTGGCTTGGTTGGGGAAGGGGAGCGAGTGGCCTCCTGAACGCTACCCAGCGTTCAAAGGTTGAAGAAGCCTCCAGCTCGTCTTGCACTAGCATTTTATGCTGCCCCTATAATACGCAGATGCGACTTATTTAAGTAGAATTTCCTGCCACTTCACGTTTAAGTTGTGAGGAGAATGATAGTTCTTCTATCGAAGAGACTCGAACGAGATTGTTGCGTAGTTCGGGTTTGTCCCATGAAGCTGTTCGGTTGCACAAGCCTTTACCCGATGAAAGAATTAAGTTGTGCACATTTTTCCATGCATTCATCCAACCCCTCACCTGCGCGTTGCATGTACCCGCTACTCGGCGTCGTCTTTAAGTGCGAAAGGTCTATTGTGACAGAGTTCTGCCTCTTGCAGGGGAGCCACGGGCGGCAGCAGAGTGCCCAGTCGGATGACGAGTATGACGAGGACGAGAGTCCGGCCCGCCAGCAACCCGTGGCACGCAGGGGCGCCACTCCGGCCGGGGCCAACGCTTCGGAGGCCGTCGACTGGTCCCAGCTGGGGTTCGAACCGGCGTGCGAGATCACGGAGAAAGACGCCCTGTCCGCCATCCGTCGGGCGACCTCGCTGCACTGCAGGCGGGAGCTGGCCAACGTGACCTGCTTGGCGCAGGCCGGGACGCTGTACCCCACCCGACTGCCCCGTTCCTGCGAGAGCGCCTCGGGTACGCCTCCCGCCCTGGGTCTGGCTGGGGCTGCCTGGGGGGTTTGACGTTGGTTGAGGTGGAAGCGAGAGCGTTCTCGGCTGCAGCTTGAACGTGTCACCGCAGCATGCTCATAATCAACCATTGAGACAATTTTGAACTGTTCGCATTCAGACATTGTCTTAGTAAAAATGTCTGACCAGCATATAAATAGTGAGAAAGGTTTCACAGCCTTTGATATGCTTTTCCTTATTATGTGAAAGAGTAAGAAAAAGTAAGGCTTTCAACGTGAAATAGACAATCACAACTTTGGTCCGCGTTTGATCTCACCTCGCCAAGCAGCTCGCCATGCAGCGTGCCAGCCTTAGAGCTGCGCTCCAAGGCTGGCACGACTTTTCACTCCTTCGCTCCCTCTCCTCCCACCAGAGAGTCGGGTGTCCTTCCCTTTGAGCGGGGAGTGTCTCTTTGTCGCCCCTCTTGGACTCGGCGGCAGCGGGTCTAGCCTGCACATTGGCCTCGAAGGGTGACCTTCCCGGGCCCACCGTTTTGCCCGGGGTCAGCGTTGTCCAGCAGGGGTGCATCCCCTTTCCCCCTAGTCAAAGCGTCCTGCGACAGTGCTTCGCTTCGTCGCCAGAGTCTCTTAATGCACGGTTCAAAGCGGAAAGCTTCGCTAACAGTGTCCGCGAGCAACCCCGTGGTGGTGCCGTCTTTGGGCGGCCGTTGCGGTTCTTTTAATGCAGGATGCGTTACGCAGCCGTTGCGGGAGAGCGTCGCGCAGGTGCCGCTTTGGCGTTCGGCCGGGACCCGCGTCCTCGCAGATTGAACGCGAGTCCCGGCCGAACGCCGACACGACGCTCGAGTTCACTTTGTGCTCCACTCTGGCTTCCAGTGATTGACGTGCAAAATTCATCGCTGCGGCCTTGGTTCCCAGTAGGCGACGAGTCAATGCGCTCCCGCGTATGGTAAGACTAGGGTGAACAGCGTGCAGGAAGGTGAAGAGAAGAAGCACACACTTCGCGGGAGACGGGGAGAGGCAAATACGGCAGGGTCAAAGGTAGTGTGTGGAACCGCCTGAGTCTCTAACTTTGCGTTCCACTTCCACTGGAGCAACTTCCTTTCGGAGATGCTACGTACGACGCCATTCGTGCGATCGAGACACAGAATGCGGGCTGAGTAGCCAAGTTCTTCTGTGGGGCATCGCCGCAAGACAACACCAAATAGGTTGCATGTTTCCACTACATTTGGCAGAATAGTGCCAAAAAGGGGCAAGTTTTTGTTATCATTTTACTTTTGCATGATTTATTAGTAGTTTCACTTGTTTGTTTATTTAGACTATCCGCTAAAAGGTTTTTGGCCTCGTATTTCTCGTGGGTCTGACTCGATTTGCACGCTTCGTGAACTGTGCATGTGCACTTTTACTTAGAATTGGAAAGAAAGCGTATAAAACCTTTGATCACATTTTTTTATATTAGAGCCGAGTGTGTAAATAAATACTTTTAGTTATCCAAAATGCCCGCAGCATGTCGATAACGTTGTGCCCTTACGAGACCGAGTCAAATTCCTTTTAAAGGAAGTGGAGTTTGTGATGGTCTTTTTATGGCACAAGCTCTATCTACACAATCTAAGCCTTCTAGAAACTCAAAATTGCACTCGTTTATGGCTTTTTTTTTTGTTAAAAACGCAGCCAAACTTTGCAACACACCCTTTTTCTTTTTAGATGAAAAGGGCGTGTGTGATTGGTAATTTGGGGTTTTCTAGGATCCTTAGGGCATGTAGATAGAGTTTGCACCATAAACGACAATCTCAGGGTCCAGACAAGTGCCCCTTTAAATGCGAGCCTTCCGATTGGATTCCCCGCAGGGTTTGCGCTACCAAAATAGAGAGGCGACACGGCAACAAAAAGAAACATAAGTCGAATCGCGTTGCTCGTCTGCCGTGAAGGCGAGTCTTTTTCTTTTGCATTTTTGGTTCTCGTTCGTTCTCTGTTCCACCTTTGTTTCCCCTTTGTTCCATCCCCCGGTCTTCCCCCAACCCCCCCCGGAACACGAAACACGATCGCTAGGGCAAGAGGTGGCGCCGGGACGCTCGCTGGGCTGCTACCAGGACGACCGGCAGCAACGGCTACTGGAGCGGCTGGCTTCGCGCTCGCGGTCCAACGGCCCGTCGCACTGCGTCGGGCTCTGCCTCCGCCTGGGCTACTCCTGGGCCGGTCTCGAGTACGGCCTCGAGTGCTTCTGCGGCAAGGGCGCCCCGCCGCCGCGGGAGCGCAGGTTGCCGGACGACCGGTGCACCATGGCCTGCCCCTCGAACGCCACGGTCTCCTGCGGTGGCTACCTCGCCCTCCACGTCTTCGCAACGGGAATCAGCAGTGAGGCAGTCGCGAAGGCGCTCTCTCCCTCTGGGTGCTCGGCAGTCTTCGCTCTGCGGTCCTTCCCGTCTTCTCTGGCTCCTGACCTGGCGACTGTCGTCTGCAACCCGTGTTCTGTGGCTAACACCGAGTGTCGCTTGTCTTCACCACCGTCTCCCGCTGCGGTTTCTGCGTAACCTCTTTTTCCCTTCGACGAGTTTCTGCCGTCCCGTTGACTGCCCAACACTGATCTATCGCCGCTGTTGGCTCTCGCTGGATTCTGCACAGCTGTGACTCTCTCCTTCTATTTCTGCGTCTTCCGTCTACCACCGGTACGCTGCCACTCTGCTCCATGTCGTCTGCAAGCTTTGTTCCCTCTACCACAGTTGCCTGAACTACGACTTCCTGCCTTCTCTGCTTTTTCCTCCTTTGACTTCCGCACGCTGCCATGCCGACAACTGTCATTAACCTTCACTACCATTAGTATGTTCATTGCTCGTAGATACTTGCTTAACAATTCTTTGAAATCGGCGCTACTAGTCGCAGTTAGCGCTCCCAGCAATTGCTGTTTGTGTCGCTACTAATGTTGCGACAGCTGCCAGTTCTACCTCCGCAATGGTCACCAGTAGAATGAGGATGACGGGGCCCGTCTTTCGAACGGCTGGCCTCTGGCACGTGCTCCACGCCTTCTGCCGCGCTTTGGCCGTGCACTCGAGGTGGACGCTCGGGCTGAAGGAGGGATAGCTGAAGCTCCCCTCCTGCCGTTCTCGCCTCGCCGGCGACGATAGTTGCGATTGCTTCTAGCTGGGAAGGCTGCTCGTAGCGGTACTCCTTGGTGGCACGTGGTTCTTTGAAAGGTGTTTGACATTAGGTAGCGAGTGTTAGGTCGAAATACGAGCGTAAAGATTTACCGTCAAAAGCTGTCTCATACCCGTGCCACACGGACATGGCAAATGCCATTCAGGGCGAATCTCATTCGGGCGCCGAATGACATTACATTTCTAGCCCGTGCTACGTGTACATTTCGAATTTCATTTTGTGCCATGATGATGATAGCGCCTGCTCTCTGAAGAAAACTAATTGTAAAATTTTTTGTAAGCTAAATATGTTTGTTCAAGGTTATGATCTCTAAAAAGTGTCTAGAGGTAGTTTTAAACAAATTTTGCAGTCAATTACTTTATGTTTTTTTGTGTTTCCGCTGTAATTCATTTGTTGGTGACGCTCTAGTTGCTCTAGCCGCAATAAGCCAAAGCCAAAGACAGAAGCTGACCAAAGCGAAAGGAAATGGCGCCTGTACAGTCGCGAGTGTCGGTCCTTGCACCGGAGGACGGTAAACGGGTGCGACGGTTAATGAGCGCCCTCATTTATTTACGCGCCAAGCACCATGCCGAGCAGCAAAGGTTCGAAGCCGAAGCTGAGGACGCTCACTCTCACGTTCGTAAAATCGAAGAGCAGCTGCTCTCGAACTTCGTGGCTCTGGCTGCTGCTTTCGCTGTGCACCGCCCAGTGCACCAATCTCGGCTGCTTGCGGCGCTTGCGGCTCCGTCGGAAGAAACTTCGAACTTCGAACAAAATGTAACAAAACCGAGAAGAAACGCGAAAAAGATGGCAACGCAGGCTAAGTGTCTGTGTCTACTGGGTTAAAGAGTAGCCGCTTGCAATTATGTGACAAGCCGCGCTTCAACTTTAGTAAAAAAGAATGCATACATAAAAACAAACACAAATAACTTTTAGTTCGGGTATACTTTGATTAACGTAATCACATTGGTGTATTTTTACTTGGAGCCTGGGGTAGAGGCTACACATTTGGCCCGTGACCGAATGCGAATGAGTTCGTCGAACCCCTTCGGTGGCAAATGACATTTGCAGCGAATGCCATCCGTGCAGGCCGTGTAGCACCAGTCGAATGACATTTGGGGCAAATGTCATTCGTTGTAAATGGCATTCGAGTTGCCCGTGTGGCACGGGTATTATTTTGTGTCGGCCGCGCTCAACAACTTTTCTCAAACTTCCTTGGCATTCGTGCTACAACTGGAAACGTGCACGGTTTCGTCATAAGCCACCGATACAATGAGAACAACGGGGAGGAGTTTCAGTTGTCCCGCCTCTGGCACGAAATCGCCACCTTAGGCATCTCGCAAGCCTCGAACATGCACGCGCAGCCAAAGCGCTGAGAAAGGCAACACGAGTGTGTTTTAGGTCGAGCGTTTGGAAGAGACGCCCCATTGCTCAGTGGCCGTAGCTGGGATACTTGCTTGCACGATTGCGTAGACCGAAACTTGCGTTGATTATCCATGTGGCTAGTTAACTAGAATGCATCAAAACCCGAGGAGCTTAGGGTCGAAGGTAGCGTAGAAAATGAAACGGCACCTTCCGGAGAAAAACTGTGGAAGTGTCTTCGGCATCTCTGAAGACCCCGGTACGGTTCCCAGAAGGCGTCTTCGACCGGGGCGTTTACTGCCTCGTCCTGCCTGTGCATCGAAAGTGGTCCTGAAGTGGTGGCAAACGACGTCGCAGAAGCCGGCGCGTCGTGTTGTCGGACTTCGCGATTCTGGCGGTCGATGCCAGAAGTCCCGTCAGAAGGTACCAGCGAGCGCGATTGTCGCCGTCGTCGTGGCATCCCCACTTCTGGCCGCAGTGCCTTCTGTGGACTGTCAAGCGTGAGAACGACCCGCAGCGGTACGGACGTTGTCCGCCACATCCACCGCCGCTGCCGCGACACTGCCAGGATTGCGGCCGGCGGCGGTGTGCCACTTCCAAGTCAAACCCGTTTATATCGAACTCGCAAAAAACCGTCTACCAGTTCGATATAGCAGGTAATTCAATATAAATAATTTAATAAATTTGACTACAATCAAGCACACCACATTTAGAAAAGTTGTTTATTCTGGAAAGAGCGTCTGTACGTCATGAGGGACGTGTCACGCGACTATTCAGTAGCTGCTTCATCGTTTTCAAGGTCTACCGGCTCACCCTCTCCCCTCTCGTTCTGCAAAAAAGAAACTTTTTTTTTTTCTTCTGGGCGGTTGACGCGGCCGCTTGGAAGAAAAAAAAGTCTGCAAGCTGGCTTCCCCCAACACGAATGGCCACGTTGGGGGAAAGCCTGCTTGCAGAGCAAAACGGCGCTCTTGGACGCGTTGGGGGAAAGCCAGCTTGCAGAGCAAAACTCTGCTCTTGGCAGTTCGATCAATTGAGAGATGCTGCAATTTTCGTTCGATGTAACCGCATTTTTCGCTATGCCTTTTCATTGCAGCTACTAGTCTGTTCAGAAATAGTTCAATACAAGGGATAGTTCGAATTAACCGGGTTCAATAAAATCTGGTTTGACTATGCAACGTCATTGGGCAGAAATGGAGGGACCACTTTTGAGGACTCGGTTAGCACGCCGGCTGGAGATATGTTCCGGGCACTGTGATTTTGGCACGAAGCTCCTTTTGATGCAGAATATGTTTTATGAGTCATTTCCTATAAAAATATTGTCTTGAACGAACGTCTGATTGAGTGACTTCGCTGGGAGCATTACACGACGCTCATGATTATGTAGAAAGTTTGAGCCCCAGCGGGGCTAGAACCTGGGTCGGTGTGGTGGCAGCCAGATACTATAGCCACCGAGCCAAGTTGCACAACTGGTCTTGAAGCATTGCGCTGCCGGTAAAACATTGCTGCGAGAGTGGTGCGACTTCGTACCGTGTGACCGCTCCCCTCATTGACGTCGCACATCGCGCACGTGTGGCATACTTGTTTGCACGATCTCGCCCTAGCTAGCATCTGTGGTATGCGACGAAAAATCTGGCACAAACCACCCACAAGGTGTAGTTTGTGCGGGGCTCATTCCGTGCTTCCCAGTCTTTATCGAGACGATCGAGCGAACAAGAATTTGTTTTCCCGCGTGGTCCCAACTCAGTTCCCATGCACCCAGGCGTCCCGACCAAGAAGGAGTCGGTGTGGCCCGTCGTGGGCGTGGTCCCCCCTCCGGCACGCATCGCCTTCCTGCTCTCGGTGAATGGCCGGGCAGTGCGTCAGGTGCTGCGTCTGCTCAAGGCCCTGTACCACGAGCGGCACGTCTTCTACATTCACGTGGATGCCGTGAGTCTGTCCTTCGTTCTTCCTGGGGTTAGAGATGAAATGTCGGGATAACTTTTCATACATTAATGGCGGTTGGTGGGTCAAATGCCTGAAAAGAAATCTGGTTGTGTGTATGTTTATACAGCCTAGAGCTTAGTCTGCCTCAACAGGCGACTTGTCTACCAGCTCCAGATGAGCAATTTAGCCAGTGCAGTACAACCGCTAGCCTGGGGTCTTTAACGTGCACCACGCAGTAGGGATACACGACTGCACGCCGATATGATGCTCATCCAGATCAAAAGGGGCAGGGGTGGGGATCGAACCCAGGATCCTGGGTTCTGCGTCGCGAGCTTTCGCTCTACGTGCTCCAAGCTGGTATGCACTAGACCACTCGGCCACCAATCCCCCGGTCAACAGCTGATGTACAAAGGTGACGGTGTTCTTTGCCGTACAGTTCTTTGTCTATTGGTTTCAGTTTCAACGGTATCGAGAAACATTTCCCAGTATGAGGCGCTTACCTGAGCGAAACTCTCGATCAGATTCACCATAACAAGGAGCTTGTGGGCTGAGTGTGTGTGAACTGATTTATTAGGCTCGAGTCCAAAAGGAACGCTGACGCAGCATTTGTATCCGAAATTCCGTTTACTATTTTGTTGTTACGAGTTGTCTGGCGCATGCCAGAAGCGAGCATTTCAAGCAGTTACACAACACCTTCAGATGAGTAGCATATAGAAGCTTATAAGTATCCTCATGCTGACATTGAATAACCAAATAGTGGATTAGCATCGTGCTGTGTATTTTAATATATGTCGTTGTCTTAAGGTGCTTTTGTCAGAAGGAACAAAAATGTTGACCCACCTGACCCACCCGTACACTTTGCTTTGCAAGGGCCGAATTCACGGTGGCTGAATTTGCAGCGGCCGAATTCGCTAAAAAGAGGCTCATTGCCATTTTCTCTAAACTGAGCTTCTCTATGAGGCGATTCGATAAACTGGGTTCGGTAAAACGGCGTTCGCTAAAACAAGCTTCTCTAAACCGCATGCTTGCTCAATGTTTGCTCAATGTTTTGTGCGTCAAAGCCTTAGTGGGAGCTCTACTGTGCCTGCAATATGCCGGGCCGCGAACAGGAAGGACTAAACACTCCTGGAGTGTTTTAGGGGATAGGACAAGCACCATATTGAGCGGCACACTTTTTTGGACTTTCGAATGCGTTTTTCTCGGTTTTGCATTTTGAGCATATTCTTGTTCTTAAAAACCTATAATTTCTCAGTTTATTTTCCCACACACATGAAGGAGTGTTTTTCTGAGGTGAAATTTACTGGAAAATTCAGTAACATACTTGGTTTTCAACAACATTTATTTGTTCACTATAAGGCTAACTTTTGTGAGAGAGAGATGAAGTAAATTTTAAATGTTCGTTTTTATGCTGAAATTTAGGTGAAAAAATATTGCTACAGACCTTACTTTGTTCTCTACTTAGTCAACAATGCATTCATGCAAGAAAAATACACCTTTCTTTTATCTCAAAATGATAGGTTTTTTTCAACAGTGCTACTCTGTCTTTCTTTTACGATGAATTGGGCTGCAGCTTTGCAGAAATACATCTTTTTGAGCTGAAATTCGGCCAACACCCCCAAGTTGGTGTGATTAGCCAGGGTGTCTAGCGACCGGGAAAACTGGGAATTGTCAGGGAAATTTTAATTACCGGGAAAAATCAGGGAATTGTCAGGAATATTGTCAAAAAGTGAGCCCTGTCAGGGAAAATGAGCCGTAAATGCCATCGCGTTCCCTGAGCAAAGGCACGACGACTTGGGGGCAGAAAACGAGGCAATAAATTCTGCTTAGAGCGGAGCACTGGCTCTGCTCACCCGATGTAGTTTGCTACCTGATGCAGAGGGAAGAGCCGACAAATCCGGTCCAAGCCTTGGATTGGATTGAGGGCGCAACACTAGCCTAGATTCAGTGAGAGCTACTAGATTTAGAAACAAATGGGAAAGTCGCAGACCGTAATTTAATCCAAATCTTAAGCCTAAAGTCTGCATCTGGCGGCCATGCTGCCATTCGGTTATTGACGTGTATCATTGAGCGTCGTGTTTTCATCGTGTTTCCGGAAGTGGCCTCTTCGCTGACGATGTCGGCGGCAAGAAAGTGCTCGTTTAATCCGGACTGGACGAACCCGAGTATTTCGGAATATGCAAGTTGGATTAAGCCCGTGCAAAATGATCCTCACAGCGCTCAATGCTCAATGCCTTGTGTTCTAATGGTCTTATATATTTAACCGCCTCTACAGTGGTCAGGGAATTTTACCTGTAATTGTCTGGGAAAACCTAGAAAAGTCGGGGAATTTCAAAATAATAATTTGCTAGACACCCTGGATTAACATGCTTTGTGAGTTTGATTGCAGTCGGTGAAGAGCTTAAAAAGCAGACCTCTCTAGGCAGTGCCTCCCCTTAGTATGATGACAGGTATTGCGCATCTTCTAAAAATAAATGAAGTTGATGTGCACTCGAAGAACTCCAGCTTATTGCTACAAAACGAGCACTCCTAGCGTATCGTCTAATTTTTTCCTCCGCTCTTTTTGTCGCTCTCTTTCTCATTCTTTTTCTTGGGAGCACCGACGTCGGCGCATGCGATTTGCCGCGTTCTGCTCCCGTCTTTACCGCCCCGGTTGCAACCAATCGCGAGTGCGTGAAGCAGCCCCTGCCGGAGGGGGCCGCAGTTTGTCCGGAGCTTGCGGCGTAAGGGTCTTGTCCCCACGCAGCGCCAGGGCCACATGCACCGGGCGCTGTCGGAGCTGGAGCGCCGGCTGGGCAACGTGGTGCTGGCTCGGGAGCGGCTGGCCACCATCTGGGGCGGCTCCAGCCTGCTCGAGATGCTCCTCGGGGCCATGGAGCGCCTGCTCAGGGACCACCCGCACTGGGACTACCTGGTGAACCTCAGCGAGACGGACTTCCCCCTCAAGTGGGTCCCTCCTCTCCCCTTTCGGCGGGACCAAACGTTTTACTTGGGAACGCGTCTTAAAGGCAGACCTACAGAATCGCCTTCTGCCGGGCGAAACACCTCTTCCCGCAGGAGCGAACTCTGAGCTACTCATCGCAGAAAGATTGTGTGTCTCCCTCTTTTTCGAATAGAAAGGGATGCTGAACCGATATCTGAAGTTGCCGAAATAAGCCACGGACAAGCTTCCCGGGACCGCACTATACCTAAAAATGCTATTCATGTAAGGGTTGGAGATCGGATTATTATATTTCTTGGAATGACGACCGCTGATTGAGCACAAGCGCCAGAAGCCTCCGATGCGCGCGAGGCCCCTGGGATTACTCGCAACGGAACTGACGTCAACAAACTGCAACGGAACTGACGTGAACAAGTCGAGCTGCCGACGCGTCACAGCGTGGAAGAAAGTTGCGCTTTGAATAATAGTAGACGGATGCCCGTCGCGTTGGAAGCGTTGGAAGTGTGCCAACTAATCCAGCCAAGTTAGCTGCGCACTACCTGCCAGCCACCCTGCACCCTGCCACCCCCAGTCCACTTCTGCACCTGCGTCGTAGCGACGGCGGTGACTTTGGTCTGTGGGTTTTTCGGAGTTCGGCGATTTCTTTCCCGTCCTGATAATTTGGCCATGACGACGGCGACCACGGAGGCTTCGACAGCGCTGATGTTTGATGCCGCCAAGATGCCGCTTGCTCGCGACGCTCGCTAGGCCGTTCGGCGCCGCATAGGTGTCGTGTCAAAAACGACATGATGAACACTGTTCGACAAATTTATCATAAAAATATATCTCATCGTTTCGGACGGGGTTCACACGTCGCATTTCCGTTTCGTCGCGCCACCACGCGGCGTGAGCGCACGCCGGAGCCAACGAGGTTGGTCGGAGCCAACCGAGCCAACTTTGATGGCTCACCATAGCCGCGTTCTGCGTACTACAAGTTTGTTGTCGTCACGAAACGAGCTTTCAAAAAAACTCACCAGGTGCACCTTAGAATATTTATTTACATAAATCATATAATTTAGACTACTTTATTGTTTCAAGTACCGTCATTTAAGAGCCATTCGTGTGCTGTAAATATCAAAACGACAAAGAATTTAGATTCAGTTTTTCGGTTCAGCATCCCTTTAAACCCTCACCAGTATTTCTTTTGTTGCAGTTTTTCTTATCTTAAATTGCTTTATTAATATTTATACCATGTGCGGACAGAGCCACATGTGTCTCCACCACCTTTTTTTTTTTTTTTAAATGTGCTTGACCTAACGCACTTGTACCATATTTTTCGGAATGTAAGTCGCACCCTTGTACAAGTCGCACATCCGTATATTGAGCCATTTTCATAGAAAAGTTGGTATATAATTCGCACCTTTGTATAAGTTGCACCTCTTTGCACGGTTCACGCATTGAGTTTTTTTTTTTTTACGCACATCAGTGCGTAAAAAAAAACACGATTCACACGATTGGCTAGATCACACGTACCGTTTGACACGCAACTTTGACATTTCGACTCGCAAGAAATGCCCGTTGCATGGCGCTTTCTGGCGGGGGCAATCGAGTGTTTCGCAGCAAAAGGACGTAAAATGCGCAAAATGGGAAGGTAGTCGGCTTTATTCGAGCGAACACATGTCGAGCGACCCAAATTTTAACGAGCCAGACACTTGTGTACCAAGCTTTGGGCCACTAGGCCTAGCCTAGGCCAAGTCCCAGAGAAGACACAAGCATTGATGCGCAGGCAGATAGATAAATCTTGACATACTTCTTTCAGTACCTCAAAAATTGCAGTGGTTTAGCTCGGCTATGCCAGGATATACGTAGCGTGAGCTTAGGTTCCGCTGGCTATTCTTAGCTTCCCTGGTTGTCTAGGATTAGCTTGATTATCATGCTTACTGCTGCTTCAACGACACACACACGGTATACGCATTATGTGACTACTTCGGGATCAGATAAGTTAAGCTTCTCCGCTCTTCTTATTGCAGAGGAGGCAACCGAGCTTACGGTTGCAGGTCAAAAGATCCCCAGGTGGTCTAAATTAATCCTCAGTCCTCTGCTGGGGCGTGCCAGATGTCCGTCGTTGGTTTGGCACGTAAAACCCCCAAATTTGACTTTTTTTGCGCCAGCTGTGCGCCATGTTGTTATGTATCAAGCAACCAAGCTGCCGCCCAGAACAACCGGACAGCGCGAGCCATGATCTCGAGCGGGTGCATGCGCGCGGTGCGTGCATCGGGGACTGACACGTGTGATACCACTGCTCCTCGCGCATGCGCAGCACGGCTCTCCAGGAGCCAGGCGAAACTGCTCAACCTCGGCCAGTGTAGCTTACGCTACAAAAGATCGGCTAGGCACAATCCTTCCTTTTACGCATAGCAACACGGTTGGAGCATGGCAGAAGAAAACTGCTCATCAAACGGAAACTAAAAACGGCGCGAGAAAGTATTCTGCAATGCGTGTATACCAGCCCACTTACCTTTCAGTGTTACTGGACTGAAGCAAAAGAATACAAAGCCTTGGCCGAATTACCGTATTTACCCGAATATAGGTCGACCACGAAAATAGGTCGACCCTTATTTATTGAACCCACCGAGAATAAAAAAAAAAGAATTCAAATATAGGTCGACCTCTTTTTTTTTTTTTTTTTTTTTTTTTTTACAGACGGGAAAGTTAGAGCAAAAGAAAGAAACAAATCTTTATTTACAGCACTCTCGGCTAAATCGCAGGGCGATGTCAAAAACGTAATCATCGTCAGAACTTCCGGACATGTCATCGTCGTCCGAAGCTTCGTCAGCTTGGTAGACATCCTCGCAATTCGCAAAATCTGGAGTTTCACACGATTGGCTAGATCACACATACCGTTTGACGCGCAACTTTGACATTTCGACTCGCAAGAAATGCCCGTTGCATGGCGCTTTCTGGCGGGGGCAATCGAGTGTTTCGCAGCAAAAGGACGTAAAATGCGCAAAATGGGAAGGAAGTCGGCTTTATTCGAGCGAACACATGCCGAGCGACCCAAATTTTAACGAGCCAGACACTCGTGTACCAAGCTTTGGACCACTAGGCCTAGCCTAGGCCAAGTCCCAGAGACGACACAAGCATTGATGCGCAGGCAGATAGATAAATCTTGACATACTTCTTTCAGTACCTCAAAAATTGCAGTGGCTTAGCTCGGCTATGCCAGGATATATGTAGCGTAAGCTTAGGTTCAGCTGGTTATTTTTAGCTTTCCTGGTTGTCTAGGATTAGCTTGATTATCATGCTAACTGCTGCTTCAACGACACACACACGGTATACGCATTATGTGACTACTTCGGGATCAGATAAGTTAAGCTTCTCCGCTCTTCTTATTGCGGAGGAGGCAACCGAGCTTGCGGTTCCTCAGTCCTCTGTTCCCCAGGTGGTCTAAATTAATCCTCAGTCCTCTGCTGGGGCGTGCCAGATGTCCGTCGTTGGTTTGGCACGTAAAACCCCTAAATTTGACTTATTTTGCGCCAGCTGTGCGTCATGTTGTTATGTATCGAGCAACCAAGCTGCCGCCCAGAACAACCGGACAGCGCGAGCCATGATCTCGAGCGGGTGCATGCGCGCGGTGCGTGCATCGGGGACTGACACGTGTGACGTCACCGCTCCTCGCGCATGCGCAGCACGGCTCTCCAGGAGCCAGGCGAAACTGCTCAACCTCGGCCAGTGTAGCTTACGCTACAAAAGATCGGCTAGGCACAACCCTTCCTTTTACGCATTGCAACACGGTTGGAGCATGGCAGAAGAAAACTGCTCATCAAACGGAAACTAAAAACGGCGTGAGAAAGTATTCTGCAATGCGTGTATACCAGCCCACTTACCTTTCAGTGTTACTGGACTGAAGCAAAAGAATACAAAGCCTTGGCCGAATTAGGCATCGTCGATTACATGCTGGAAAAGCTTTATTCTCACTGTCTTGCCTATCCACATTGAGCCGCTTCGGGGAAACCATAAAAGTTCTCGCTTTCCTAGTTGGTTATGAAAAGTGTAGAAGAATGCGGTGATGGCAGTGCCTCCCAAAAGGGGCAACACTACCCATGGCTGCTTATTTACGGTGCTCAACGAAAGACTGTGCGCGGCGCATAAAAAAAATAGCATCGCACCGTGAATTGGAAAAAAAAAAAAAAAATTCATATACCGTGTTTGTACGATTCTAACGCACCTCCCATTCTTACACGCAGGCAAAGTTAGCTCCCAGATATTGAAAAATTTAATTGCTGCCGATTCTGCCGCGCAGGTAAAAAAATAATGGACCTTGAACACATACCTTATGTAACCGATTTTATGAAACGCACGCCAATACACAGAAATAAATACCGCGCACAAGTTGCCATTTTTGGAATCTGGCAATGGTTCTTCGCTGTCCACAGACCGCAGAAGGTCATCCTTGCTTTTGTCTAAAGCGTTTAAGGTGCCGTGCTTTTTGCGCTTGTACGAGTGCGCGACCGTCGCCTATTAGAGGGACGTCTTCCAAACAACACTTTGCGAGCTCGTCGGGTCGCTAGGATTGCGAGACCACGCAGTGTCGCTCCGTTGTTATTGTTTCCCGCCAGCGTGATGACGTTTCATTCAAATAAAGCCTCCTAGTGGAATTTATTTTGTTTTTCCATCTTAAAATGGCAGACACGAGTCCATAAAGGCGAAAGAACGCGCGATTAGGATATCAAAATGGAAAATGCGAACAAACGGTCATGAAGGCGATTGGGCTAGCTGCCTTATACTGAGTATTGCGTTTTTCTTTTGAGTTTTGGTTTTCGGTCTCGATTGTAACGCGCATGTAATTTTAGGCACCGATTTTGGCGAAAAAAGTGTGTGTTAGAATGGTGCAAACACGATAAGTCGCACCATTGTATAAGATGCACCAACAAAAATGTTTGAAAAAGACCACGACTTTGTACACCAGAAAGTACGGTACCGTACATATCATATCATAACCGCCATCACTTTCATCTTATATATCGTCACATAATCACCATCACTACACGCGGCACCGCGGGCATTCATGGTGCGGGCTGTTGCCTTACTGCGGTGCCGCTGCACTCCTGAGCAAATGAAGGTTATTATTATTACAGGTTGGAGTAGAGCAGGGGTTCTCGAACTGGGTTCCGCGAACACCTAAATTGCTCTCCCCCCCCTTATATAGCGGGCTGCGCTACAGGATCGTGCAAAGCGCCTTCATCTCACTTTGAACTGATATCACTATTGATATGGTGGGGATATATGGGAAGCAACGCAAGCAAAATTGCCTACGATTGTGCTTGTGTCTCTTCTCGGTCGCAAATATGGGGTGGGGGGGTTCCACGGCAATTTTTGAGGCTTCCTGGGGTTCCGTGGGACCAAAATGTTTGAGGACCCCTGGAGTAGAAGACGGCAAAAGTTCCATGTTAGAAAAAAAGAAACAGGAACAGACAACATCTCACCGACATTGTCTGTCCCTATTTCTTTTTGCTACGGCTGTAAACTTTTTTCCATCTGCCCCCGTCGTGGGGTCACTATAGGTCAGAGACCTCAAACACGCGGCTTGCGACTCGCTGGGATGCGGCTCGTGCGGGCGGCTGCAAGTCCACATTTCCATTTCTCAGACGCTAGAAATGGCATGCCCCATAGTGATCTCATCTTGCCGTTTTTTTTTTTTTTCTTCTCAAAACATGGCCCTTTTTTTTTAATGTTTTCACATAGTTTATGCTTAGCTATGCTCATCTGCCCTGGGTTTCTCTTGAGGGCGTATCTCAAAACATCCCTTCCGCATTTGAAACTTGTGCATTTCGTCCCATTCGTTATTGGTTCTTCTCGTTTGAGCCTTCTCACAAGATCCGAACCAGTTTTTCTGCAACTGGGCCCATTATCATTTCACCCGTTTGCGCTACGACCGAATGGCACTAGTTTGGCATGTTTCTGCCATCGTTATGCCTTCGCGGCTTTGTTTGTCAAATTTGGGTCCCCAACATACCATCAGCTATATGAAGGGTCCTTCGTCTTCGGGTAAAACCAAATATTTTCCTATATTTACACTCCTTATATTTTCTTTATTTTTTTTAGGTCGGGTTAAACAGGATTATTAACCGAATTCAGAACGAAAATTCCACCATTTTCATGTTTTTTGGTGTTGTAGAAATGTGGAGCTTATTAACGAAACTTGTTGAATGTACGTGACGTAAGCGACGCAAAAGATGTTAGAGTAATACTTTCTGGGGGAAAGAAACTAATTTTTGTGAAGGCAATTTCAATAAGAAAGCACCGCCCCAGACTAATAAATGGCTCGCTGACGTTGCTGTGCGTCGCGAGCGGAAGTTTTTATGTAACCATCCTCTCAGTTAAGATATGTCTGAAGATTGGACAAGTCTACTATCAGAACAGAAACGCTGCGGAAGCAGGTGATTGTGTATGTCACCATTAAAATGCAAATATTTTTTTCAGGCTGTTACGAAACTCGTCGGGAGAGCAAGAACTGTCGTATTGGCAGGTTTTTTGGAGACACGTTGATCTTGGTTATTCCTGAGTAAATTGAGAAAAGGGAACTACAGTGCGCTTCCTCTCTTGTCCTATTAGAAATGCCAGCTCGTTGGCAGGGCGGTGCCATTTTGATTCTTGTTAAAACACAAACAAATCAAACCTAAAGATGTCACTGGCAAAACTGCGAGTTTACAAAAAGCATAGAGCACAAGGTCCCTTCTCTTCAAAATCTTTTAACCCCCCCCCCCCCCCTAGTTTACGTTGGCCCTTGACCTTTTGGAGGTAAGCTACCTGGCCCCCAAACTCTAATAATTTTGACAACCCTGAGATAAACTTCCACCAGCTTGCCTGCACACTAGCTGTATTTTTGTTAAAAAACAGTGTTTTGAGTCATTGTTTTCTTTCTTTTGACATAAGCTAAGTAAGATTTTGAAAAAATCAACACCCCCCAGAGCCATTTTTTATTTCAGACACAAGTGAGATTTACTGTAAAGGAGCCCCTAATTTTCGCGAATTCCGCGACTTGTGAAATTGGCTAACTTTAGTGGGTGTGGATATTTCTGTTGTCTGTAGAGGTAAATTCCAGCCTTTAGAATTAGCGAAATTTAATAATCACGAATGTGATCTCGCTGCCGAGTTTGCAAAAAATCGGGGCCGGTGCTGCGAAAATGAAGGGTTTTACAATAGTTATAGAAAACAAACAAATTTTATTTTTATCTCTTGCTTCGAGGTAATTGCGCATGCTGAACCTGAAAAAATGTATGTCCATGATCTAGTTGTATCTGTACAGAAACTAGCTGCACTCAGTCAAGTAACTGGTCTGTGCCACCAAATAGCGGATGGCATATTGAAGTGAATCATCCTGATGTGGGAATCGAAGTGAACGGGTGAGCTAGTTGGTTACTGATATTGAAATAAGTGCCACACTTGCCCCGTCCTCTCAATCTACAAGTTTGGGTCTCTGCGTTGTGTTTATAGTTCAACCAATGTATGATGTGCCCTCAAACATGGCCAGGCACAGATGTGGGCTCACATAGCCAGCAGTCGGGGCAGAAATACTACAATCTAAGCTTGTTATAACAGACCTTGATTGTGACCAAGATTTCGGTTTGTTGTAAAAGGAGTATGTTGTATGCAGATATGAAGTTGAGTCAATGGTACGTAGAGGGAAACCAACCAAACTTCACGAATCAGTATGTTATATCCAAATGTCTGTTGTTACCAGGTTTGTTGTAATAAGCTTAGACTGTAGAGGGCAAGTTACTGGCCAGGTGATGTCGTCTACTGCCCGTTTCAAGGTGTGCTGTCCACCTGTTCCTCTCGGGTCCTGTCTGAACGTTTTCCGATTCTCATTGGGGCCTCTTGGCAGGCCGAGGGAGCGCCTGGAAGAGTTTCTGGCGGCAAACATGGGGTCCAACTTCGTCAAGTCCCACGGCCAGGACACCCAGAGGTGAGCTTGACCCAGTAGCGCAGTTGTTTGGGCCAAAATTGGGTTTTGGGTCTGGCAATTCAGGGCCCTGAAAGCCCAAAAAAAGCCAAGGTATAACCACACTTGATATTCTTTGGCATGTCTCTGGGTATTTCGGCCCTAAATTGTCAAACAAGTGCCAGAATTAGGCCTTACCGTTGGTTATTTGACTGATACATGGCATTTTTGGCTCAGCTAGACATTCAGAGCCAGCTAAGCATTCAGAAAACCTGTCGTGTGGTGAAGCCAACCATCTTCGCAGGAGACGCCCCGATGCTGCCCCAATAATCTAAAGCTCTGGACCAGTTCGCAGTTTGCAGCACAATATTATTTCCTATTTTTTCCTATGCGGAGGGCAAGTTCGTCTCCTTCTTGCGCAGGGGGTAGCGGTGACGTCAGAACGCCGAGCCCTGATCGGCTGATGGCGACCCCCCTATCTGAGCGTCGTCTGCTCCTTTGCAACGTCGTCTGCTCGCAACGTCGTCTGCGTCTGTCTTACCTTTCCTGCGACTTGCGGAAGTGCAGAGGCCAGATTCACAAAACCATCTTACGCCAAAAGAGTGCGTAAGACAAAACGTGAGAACAAATTTGTATTCACGAAACGAAATTATCGTAAGTTTTGCTCAGGTTACGACGGAATCCTACGACGATGAACTCAGCATGGCCGACAGCGTCGCTCAGTTACTTGGTCGCGACGATCAACGAACGTTTATTTTGTACGTGCTCTTCTCACGCGTCCCGACTGATAGCAGCAAGAAAAAAAGTGGGAAAGTACTTGAAATAAACCACGACGAACAAGAACGCTGGATCCACAAACACTCGGGAAATGCTCCAACAGCCACGATTCCACCGACCCCGAGTAAGCGAGCTCGGCAGATAGGCCTAGCAGGCACAGCGGTGCTCCGACGGTTCTTGGCCAAGACCGTCTGCCCACGACCGGCTGGCGTGCTGAATGGCGCGACACTTGTGAACCCTTCAATCTCTTCCTCTTGTCATCTCCTTGTTTTCCGAGGCAGCGGTGACTCTCGCCGGTGAAAAAGCGGTGAAAAAGCGGTGAATCTCCGACAGACGCAGGAAAG
This sequence comes from Ixodes persulcatus, assembly GCA_013358835.2. Lineage (NCBI taxonomy): Eukaryota > Metazoa > Arthropoda > Arachnida > Ixodida > Ixodidae > Ixodes > Ixodes persulcatus. Next base: position 287,145 of record JABSTQ010009555.1, read on the forward strand.
GTAAAGCAGCCATCGCTTTGACTAGCAGACGACAAGGCAGAGACGGCAAATGAGAGCCAGACGACGCTCAGATAGGGGGGTCGCCATCAGCCAATCAGGGCTCGGCGTTCTGACGTCACCGCTACTTCCTTTCTCATGCGCAGAAGACGAAAATGAGCCCACTTGCGAGGCGTATTGCTCGGCCGCAAGCGAATCGGCGTGAACTATTTCTGCACGTGCTATCCCCGGTAACCGTCAAAGCACCGAAGTGCCGTAGAGACAGACGACCAAGCATTTGCCGCCCAGTCATGCTTGCTTCGGTGTCGGTGTTTTGTCTCACCGAAACCCTTTTGAATTGAGGTGGTTGCTCCCAAAGGTCACTGCACATGTTGTTAAAAAAGCATGTATCATTTATGTTTGGTAAGAATGTGAATATTCACGCTACAAAAAATAAGAACAAACATCTGCATGGGGGTACTACCCACCTGTATCTGCATGTTCCTGGTGCGTGAGCATGAGCCTGGTGTTGGGCGGCTTACGCCGCCATGGCTGAACTGTCCTGTTCTTTTCCACGCGCCTTGTGTTTCGTGCCTTGCACCACTATCGCACCTTGTGTGCCGACCGTTTCTTTGACCAAGTTATCTACATGTCTAAATCCCCTCAGAGTGTAAGTTTGTTTTTATGGCTGTGAGTGAGTGTTGTGTGTCTTAATGGGCATGAGTGAGTGACTACTTGTATTTGAAAGTGTGAGTGACTATGTGCATGAGTGACTGACTATTTATGTGAGTGTAAGTATGTGTGTTTAAGGGTGCGAGTGAGAGACTGTGTGTTTGATTGTGTATCAGTGTGAGTATGTGTGTTTATGGGCATGAGTAAGTGAATACATGTATTTGAATGTGTGAGCAAGTGTCAGTGACTATGAGCATGGGAGTGTGTGAGTGAGTGACTGTGTAGGAGTGTAAGTATGTGTGTTTATGGGTGCGAGTGAGTGACTGTGTGTTTTATTGTGTGTGTATGTGCAAGAGTGACTGACTCTGTGTGTGATTGAGTAACTTTGTGTATCAGTGTAAGTGTGTGTGTGTATCAGTGTGAGTGAGTGTATGATTGCAAGTTGCTGACTATGTGTATATCTGTAAGTGTGTGTGCGTGTTTGAGTGAATGAAGGAGCCCAGAGACTTCCCCCCAGGTTCATCAGCAAGCAAGCCCTGGAGCGCACATTCCACGAGTGCGGGGGCCGCATGTGGCGCCTGGGGCCCCGGCAGCTGCCCTGGGGCCTGAGACTGGACGGAGGCAGCGACTGGGTGGCCCTGCACCGGGACTTCTGCAGCTACGTGGCGCTTCCCGAACGCCAGGACGCACTCCTCACGGGGCTCAGGAGCCTCTTTGGGCACACGCTGCTGCCCGCGGAGGTGGGTGGGGGCGCCCCGCATTGCGGTGCCTGAAACGCGCCTTCGAACAATGTTTCCTGAGGGTTGCCGCGTCGTTGCAGTCGTTCTTCCACACGGCCCTGCAGAACAGTGCCTTCTGCTCCTCGGTGGTGGACAACAACCTGCGCCTGGTGAACTGGAAGCGCAGGCAGGGCTGCCAGTGCCAGCACCGCCACGTCGTGGACTGGTGCGGCTGCTCGCCCAACGTCTTCCGCCCGGACGACTGGCACCGCATACGGGTGGGCTCCTCCTCCGCCCCCGCCACGCGCCCGAGGCGCCCAGCAGCGGCGGTTCCGCGCTCCTCAATCCTTCGACGGTCGTCGCGGCATGTGCACGGCGGTGATCGCGTCCTCGAAAGTGCCCGTTCCAAACGCGAGACCACGCGCGTTGCGCAGAAGGGTTTTCTGTTTGTTATGTCTCTGGAAAACTATGTTAGTTTTATGTGCACCATGTTTTGCTTTGCCGGGGCTATTTATAGTTTCGAAATTTGGCACTCTGCTCGAGCGAGACGTCGGAGGAAGCCGATGTGCATGTCGTTTGCTCCCGCATTCCTCCGGTTCGGAGTCCGAAGCTGCCCGAACACTCCTTGGAAGCGGACGCGCAAATATGAAACCGAATGGGAGGAAACTGACAGGTTTTTGCCCTCGACGTTTAAATTTGATGCTTCCTCAGTCTAAACAGCTTTCAAGCACTCTTCATTGACTTATCCTTTCTGCTATACTTCCCGCGGAAAAATAAGAAAAAGAGACCACTGGGGTATGGTTTTTAAGAAAAGACCCTGCCGCGAAAGGTTTAAAGTTCGTTCACCCATTTGTGACTGTGTGCGGCCAAGCACCTTAAAACCTCTCGCGATTAGGGGTGTGCGAATAGTGATTTTTGAAACCGAATCGAATACGAATCGAATAATTGTGGCACCGAATTGAATACGAATACGAATCAAATAATTTTCAAATAGTTTCCGAATAGTAAGTAGACAGCTACTAAAGAAGAGCAAAGAGATTATAAAATTATTTTTATTAATCCAAAAAGTTTCTTAAAATTATTGTAAAAACGCAACTAGACGATAATGACTGGAGTTCAACAATACATAATTAAATAGAGACAAAAGCTACTAAAATATTAGAATGCTAAACATAATATCACGGTTCACGCGGATGCTGAACCTAAAATCACAGTTCGCTTGAGCCCGCTACATCCTGAAGCATTGTACTTAGTAGGAACTCTACATTCCCTTTTTATTCCTTGTTGTAGCAGATGTCCTTGCATCGAGGATCAAGGAAGGTGGCAAGGGCGTGATGTGCCTGTGTGCTTACGTCCAGGAACCTTGTTTTCACTGATCTGAGAAGATTCTGGGAAGACGCATTGTCTTGTTCCATTTGCACCCTCAAAAAGCAACATTTTCTTACACTGAAAGAGTGGAACAATCATGGAAAGTGTTGGGAAAGACTCGACACAAGCAGCTGTTGTTGCTTCTTCGATTGGTTGCATGGGAGCGGCGGAAAAACTTCCACACTCTACTGCACTTCGTCTTCGAACAACTTCCCGCTTCTACCACTTCTACTTGGCTCATACAGAGCGGCGGTACCGTTGCAACCAGTCCTGAAACGTCTCCAAAACACGCTTTCCGAAAGCGTGCACGAGCAGTCTCGTGCGAACGCGGTCCCTAAAGGCTGAACCAAATGTAAGCGATTTAGCGAGCGACAAGACGAGCGACGGGAGTCAGCTGCGAGCGACAGAGGTTTCTCACCGTCACTCGTCGCGTCGCTCGGTGTTTAGATTTCTAGAAAACGTCGTAATCGCCTTGATCGCTTGCTCACGCCACTTTCATGCGGCTCGCCTCATTGCGCGACTGACCGAGCGACAGCGAAGCGGGTCGGCGTCGCCTGTCTCGTTTCTCGGCAATTCGCTTACATGGGGGTATACTTAACACAGTGGTCCCTAATGGAGGCAACAGCAACGTACGTATAGAGAAAAACTGCTGCTGCCAATGATGATAATCATTGTCTAGGAGAAGCTTTACGTATTGCCATCTTCCGGGCACGTATGGCAGGCTTGTCGGCGCGTTGTGGGACGCCTGTGAATGGAATCTCACGGCACGACACCGTAACGACTATTCGAAAATTATTCGAAAAGGTATTCGAAACTTTTGAAAATTATTATTCGATTCGATTAACGAATCGAATAGGGTAATATTTGATTCGTTATTCGAAAATGGCGAATATTCGCACACCCCTACTCGCGATCTCTTACGATGAGAGAATGCAGTGGCGCCCTGGAACACTCTGGATTTTCGTGTATTCTTTATTTTCTTTTTTTTTGTGCATCACTCTTTCACCATGGGCTTGAAAACCTTTTGACAATGTTATACAGTCAAACCCACTTATAACGATCCCACATATAACGACCTATCGGTTATAACGACCAGCTTTCAGAAAATATACGAGTTCAAGGCCCTACCCATTAAAATTGGTCCAGATAAAACGACCGTTTTTCAAAGGATCATACTGTTACAACGAACACAAAGTCCGCTTTTGGAAGAAAAAAAAAAAAAAAAAAACGCGCGCGAAAAAAGAAAAAAAAAGCTTCCTTTTAAGGAAGAAAAAAAAAAAAAATCTCGCGCGCGAAAAGGGGGAAAAAAAAGTAAAAGAGCTACATTTTGGGCACGGCGCTCCGGGAGACGCTCAAGGTCATTTCCACGGCCGCGCAGCAGGGGAGGACACAAAACTACAAAAGTAAAAATGCTCTCGCGGGTCGCGTAGTCTGCCGATTGTGCGTGTGCGGGAAGGAGAAGAAAAGGCAAAGGAGGAGGTCAACCACGCTGTGCTGTGTTTGTTCGTTCTATGTTTGCAAACTAAAACTCAATGCTCGGTATAAGGTGGCTAGCCCCATCACCATCGTGACCGTTTGTTTACGTTCGCCATTTTGGTATCCGTATCACGCACATTCTCTCGCGTCTACGGACTCGTGTCTGTCGGTTTAAAATAGAAAAGAAAAAAGAAAAACACTACGAAGCTTTATTTAAACGAAAGGGCATCACGCTGGCGGAAAAAGATAACAACGATGCATGCAGCACTTCGTTGCCTCGCAATCCCAGCAACCCGACGAGCTCGCAAAGTGTCGTTTGAAAGACGACCCTGCCAGAGGCGACAGCCGCGCACTCGTATGTACATGCGCAGGAAGCGCGGCATTCAAACCGCTCTAAACCTAAGCAAGTATTAATTACCTCCGTGGACAGCGAAGAACCATCGTCCGACTAGTGCACGGCATTCAATTTTGTGTTGGCGTGCGTTTCATAAAATCTGTTCTATGAGGTATGTGGTCAATCTTCATTATTTTACTTGTGCGGGAGAATCGGCGGTAATTTACGTTTTGATTTTCTGAAAGCTAAATCTGCCTGCGCGTTAGGATTAGGGGCGCGTTAGATCTTGCAAACAGTTACTTTAAATAAAGAGCTGGCAGAGTGAAACTACATATACCAGCTTCATCATCCTTATTTATGATGTTTTAAAGGTAAGTCCAGATATAACGAACTACTGATAAAACGACCACTTTTCGTGGAACTATCGCGTTCGTTATAAGTGGGTTTGACTGTAGACGATCACTTCTCGTAGACAAGCGCTTACATTTGATCTCGCAAATACTGCCAAAACCTTTGTTCTAGTTAAACACAATTCCAAGGCTACCTCGTAGATGGCGCGAGTGTTTTCTCAAGTTTTAAGTGACTACAAGGCTGCGCGACACGCTTGGTTGCAACCGAGCGCGAGTGCGTAAACCAGCCTTGAAGGGTAACTCCAATCGAAAGACGAACCAAAATAAATGACGGATATCGATGTACTGACACTCCGATAGGTATGCTTACTGCCACGATATTACACAGATGGGAAACCACGGTCCACTCTAAAACCGACGTAAAAAATGCTACTGCAAGCTTTTCCGCGGGCATTCAGGGGGGCGACGGTCTGTCAAGCAACCTTGTACCCCAACATCGTGTTCGTACTTGAGGAGGTCACCCGCTCATTCTTTCGGCGCGTTTTTCTGCCGCATTTTCTGCCGTCTGGCACACAATTTCTGCTCGTTGTCTTGCGTTTTAGCGGCCATAGTTTGTAAGTGCTCCTCGGCGATGGTGCGCAAGGATTATCGACTCTCTCCTCGTTCATACGCATCGTGGTGCCGAAGGTGGAATTCACTTGCGGCCGTGGTTTAGTCTATTCCTGCTCAGCGCGGGCTTAAGATTAGCTTCCACAATGCCTCTGCAACGTGAATTGCGCACCACCAAGATCGTCGTTCTTTACAGAAGCTAAGTGCTCTGACACTTCACTGAGCTTGCATTCATTGTGGCGAACTGGCTTTTTTGTTGGCAGCTTTACGAATGTGTATTGATATTTGCTACAGATGTTTGTTATCAACCAAGAAAAGCAGTAAAACAGCCCTAGCATCTTTCTTACTTGACTGATCGGAACTGTTCTCGCGACTAGTCCAGCCGTATGTTTTGCGCTTCCACGGTACAAACTTCGCGTCAGACGATCGCCGCGCAGCTGATCACGTGGATTGCCACCATGCCCGAGCCGGTAGCTTCGGTTTCTCCGTAGATCTTCGAAACAGAACTTTGAGATAAGATATCTACAGGGCTTTCACTCCTGCGCCAACTGTGCCATTTTGTGCCAAAGAGGTTTTCCTCTTTGCTCTAAAATCGGGTGATGGGAATTGGGTAGCGTCTAGCGCCACCTATCCTAGTCAAGGTGAACTTCAGTTTGGCCGAAGCAAACGCAAGTCTTGCTGAAAATATGACCAAGCTTCCAGGTCTGAATGAAAAGCTACAAAAACTTTAAAAAGCAGGATTTTGATGACCTCATGGTATTTGAAATGAACTAGGTGATATATATTAGATGAGCAGTTTGATAAGCTCTTTGTGTTCGAAATAAACAAGGTGTAATAAGTTAGATGAATTGGCCTGTCATCCACTTTATTGTGAAGGTAGTGCCTCCTAATTCCTCGCGAATGTTTTCTGAAAGGCGTTGATTTTCTCATTTTCAATGTCTTTCTACAACCAATATATCATTCTTGTGTAAAAAACTTACTAATGTAACATTTAGCAGCATCGAAAATTGTCAATCTACACCTAGGCTCTCTTAAGTACTAGACTTGGTACACCAGTGCTCAAAAGTGTTCCGAAAAATTATATTTAGGTGCTCCAGAGTGCTACAAAATTCACATTTAGGTGCTCCAAACTGCTCCAAAATGAATATTTTGGTGCTCCAAACTGCTTCAAATTTAATATTTGGGTGCTCCAAAAATTGCTCCAAATCTGGTCTCGGCAGTAGCACCACTGTATCTACAAAACTATGCAAAGCATAAAAAAAATAAAAAAAAAATACTACACTTCGTAATTTTGGGACACTTATTTCGCTAAAAAAAGTCGTAACCCTAAAATCGAGAAAATGTGCCAGGGTTGCCCATTAAGCGTTTCACGGCCTCCCGTGCAGGCCACGAGAGACCGGCCGGTCTTCTTCGCCCGCAAGTTCGAGCCGGTGGTGAGCCGGCGGATAGTGGACCAACTGGAGCGCTGGATCTCGGACCCGGTCTCCGAGGCTTCGACGGCGGCTCCGTTCGTGGCCGACGCGGGCTACTGGCAGAGCCAGTACGAGCCGCTCGACGACGACGCCACGGTGGAGGACCACCAGCTGACTGCGTACCAGAGCCTGACGCGGCTGGCACTCTCGCGGGCAGAGTTCACATGCTCTCGGCCCCCGGAAGGCGGGCCTCGCCTCCAGGGGGTCAGCCTCTATTTCTACGGGGACCAGTTTCAGGTGAGGTCTCCGAGATCTTGAGGAGTCGCCACGTGTGGCGGTGGTCCCAGCCACCATCTTTACATGACTGTACGGTCGACCCATTCTTCAATTCTTGAAAATCTGAGTTGGGGGGTCCACTTACAATCGGAGCCAAAGCATTCCATTGCTGACTGAGCCGAAGCAGCTGCCGTTTCAGCTGGCTGTACCTGTAGCATTGCGCCATTCCGTGCGCTCGTTTTACGATGACTTCTTTTTTATGTGCTCAAACGGCTATTGAAACTCGTATATCAGCGCAGAACGCGTGGAGCACACTGCGGCGATCAGTGTGCAAAATGAATAGTGCGTGCCGTGCAGCACTGCACTGAATCTCGGGGCTGGGGGGGGGCGACAGTTGATGTAAGAGCTGCGCCGGAACAGCCATTGGAACAGCTTCTGTGCGCGGTTGTGCATTCTTTGAATGGTTTGGGTTTGGGGCAAACATGCTAGGGGGTGCTTGGCCCATGCAGATGCCATGTTCGCAATGCAGAGTGCTATCTCTTCATCTGCTTGTTTGTTCATGACAATTCGCCATCCCCTGGGGGAAGAAAAAAGAACTCCCCGACTAATCCAAAGTTATCCCCCCCCCCCCCCTTGTCGCCTGAAATTCATAAAAAAGGTGGGATGGGTGGCTATGTCTCAGTAAGTAAGCGAAAAAAGTTTCGAAGATAAAACGGCCATTTTTCTGCTCGCATCTAGCATAGCAAGAGATACGTTAAACACAAAACTCAAATTAGTTTCATTGTTTTATGCAAGTAACGGTCACGAAAGAATGTTTTACTATCGCAAAGTCCATTGCTTGCATATGTGCGGTAAACACCGCCGATCGGCGTGCTGCGCAAACTTCGGTGAAAGCATGTTTCTAACACCGCTACATTCTCTTCGTTAGTAAAAGCATACGTGCGATGAACACCGCTATGTTCTCTTTGTTAGTAAGAGGAGGAGGAGGGGCATACCGTCCCCTCCGTACCCTCCCCTCCTCCTCCTCAAGAGCTGCGCTTTAGTTTCGCATTACAGAGATTTGTTAGTGTCCTTCATTTTTTCGAGCTACCCCAACTAACTACATTTTTTGAGTCCCCGGACTTTAACTCTCTCCAGGGTGCTAATTAGCACCGCGAAATTCGGAATATTTACTTTGAAATTGGCAAGCGAAGGTGATGCCAAAAGCAACATTCAAATACACCCGTGATTTTCAGTGCCGTGACGTCGCTGCTGCAAATTTTTTTGTGCTGCTTCACGGGTGCCGGAGCAAGCTTCCAGAGCATTCATTTGACACCATCAGACGTCTTGTAATCAGTTGGGAACAGATTCCACTGCTCGAAGAGTGAAAGCCTGCCATCATTTTATCATTCTTGCCAATAACAACAGTCAGTTTGAAAAAAGAAAGGTTAAGGCCTGACTTGTTAATTAAATACCTTTGCAAAGAACAAAACTTTTTTTTAACCTAATATTTTGGTTACTAGTTTAGTGATGTTTGTTTGTGTGTTTGGTGAATTTTTGGGGCAAATCGAGGGCCACGAAGAAAACGCTGGAGTACCCCTTTATTGGCTCGTCATTTCTCGGAGCAAAACTTGCAACGCTGCTTTCCCTCGCATACTCCAGGGCCTGCTCGTGTCGTGGGGAAGTCCCTCTGCCTCGACGGAAGCCTTCCTCTCGCCTCGCAACCACCGGCGAAATGGCGACGCAGACCTCCCGGCATCTGCCCGGCTCCGCCTGCTCCAGGTGGGTTCGCAGTACGACCCCAAGGAGCAGATGCTCCGGGACTTCCCCCGCCTGCTCGGACCGCGCTCGGAGCCGGGGGCCCTGCACTCCTGGGGTGCCGGCCGAGCCCTCGCCGTGACCTTCGTCTGGGTGGACCCGGCCAAGGTCGTCGCCGGTTCGTACGAGGTCCGCGTCGAGTCCGGCCCTCAGACGCTGTTCCACCGGCCGGACTTCCGCAAGCCGCTGCGCCCCGGCGCCTGGACTCTGCTCGTGTTCTACGAGTGGCGCCTGGTCGGGCAGACGCGGTTCCTGGTGCTGCCGGTCATTCCGGCGGCGGGAGGCGCCGATGCTGCGGCGGAGGTGAACGGCGGCCCGCGAGGACCTTACATCGATCACGACCTGTCGCGCGTCGAGGAGCACCTGGGCTACTCGAGGGAGACGCGGGCCGCCCTGAAGGCGCAGGCAGGACGCCGACGGGAGGCGCACCGGCCGGGAGCTGGAGCGGTGGGTCGACGCCCTGATTGCCGAGTTTTGGACCTTTCGGGGCGCCTGCTCCATCCGCGGCGGAGACGCGGCCGAGGGCGACCGCTGCGGCGTCGGGTTGCCGGCGTGCGGGAAGACGGAGTGGAGCTCGTTCTCGTACGACGCGACAATTCGGGTCGGGCAAGCGCCGACCTAGGTGGCGCCGCGATCGGCCGGTTCGTCTGCAAGACTGCGGGGATTGCTGTCATACCCGAAGATACAACAGCAATCCTCGTGTACCACCTGCCGGTTAGGCGTAGAAGTTCTGGGAAAAAGCGCGAGAGACCGCGAGCGTTGCTGTCCTTGCGGCATCCTAACACCTGGCTGCCGAAGTTTTTGCAACGTCATGGGGGTGAAACGGAGGGACCGCAACAAACGCGCCCATCGGAGACACGCGCCAAGCGTCGTACCCGAGAATCCAAAGCATGCTTGATTTGTGCGAGAGCAAGATGCCAGTGTGTCACCAGTGTTGCCCGTTCGAAACTGAGAGCGACGCTGATCGTCGTGTTTGTCGGGTTGCGGCGTCCTAGAATGTCCCAGAAACGGTCCCGTTGTCTCGGAAGGGAGGGTGCTCTTCTGGAGCGTACCTGTACATCTCGGTTTGTCCCGGTAGCTTATTAGAAGGGGATTTGCCCGAAATATTGCCTGGCAATTGGGCGTGAAAACTTCGCGAGCTGTTGCCAATAATTTATTTCTCGTTTCGGATTGCAGTTCGATTGTCTGTGTCCAAACTCTGCGGCGCCTCGCTCGTTTGGACAGTCGTTAGACGGAAGCGTTTGGAACGACGAATTCCCAGAAAACGCTCGATGCCGCCTGTCTAGTTTTGCCGGCTTTGCAGGCATTCATTGTGCAGCTTGAAGTTCATTAAAGCGCCACCTGACGGAGCAAGATATAGTTACTGACATTGAAAATTCTGCGCATTGGTTATTAACTTCCGCGTTCGGAATTTCGGCTGCAAAAGAGCAGCTGCTTTGCTTTTTCGAGCGCTCTGTCCACACTTTCTCAGTTTCTTTCCGATCTTAATGACGCATCTGTTGTGCGTCGTAACAGAAAGCGAAAAAAAGACACTGGTCGGTGGCCAACTCTGTGGCGTTTGGTGTTTCCACGACGAGCGACTTTCTGTGGGAGACTGGGATAAGGGAAAGAGCCCCACGAAACCACGAGAACCTCCGCCAGAAAAGTAAGCTAGGCAACACTTTTTGTTGCACGGAAGCCAGTGTGAAATAGTAGGGCAGTTGAGTCACCAGTCGACGTGCTAAGCGCAGGCGTGTCTGGGCGTCTGTAAACTGGGTGTTTCAGGGAAGCATTCCACCACTAGGGTGGTTGAGAAGAAAAGAAACTCTTTTCGGAAACAAACTGCCAGCCGTGGTAGACGTCAGGATTTGCAAAAGACATACTAATTAGTAAGATTGTTACCTAGAATTGACTTATTAACTTTTTAATTATTGAATATAAACGTATGTTTCCCTACTCGGTTTCACGTTAACTTGGTGAACTATGGAGGCTGCGGCCCCGCAGCCCAAGAACGGCGGCGGAGCAAGGGGCGTGACAACACTCCGTGTAATTGTAAATATATCAGCTTGAACTTTAGAAAAATACTTAAACAAGAAGAAAAATATTTAAACACGATGTATCAATGACAGAGCACGCGAACATGCAGCGTCCCTTCAGGGAACAGCGGCAGGACATCTGGCAACTCGCTGCAGGACATGCCAGTGCAGTGCAGATTTTAACGCCACCACCATCCTTGCCAGTAACAGTGATTGTCATGCACTCAAGATGCTAGAGGCGCTCGCTATTGAGGAACACGCGGAAGATTGCATCAGCACCCCATCTATCACCGTTCACAAAAAAGAAAGTCAATACCTACAATGTAACACGCCCCGAACAACAACAGCACGAGCTCGTGGCGGGTTAGTTCAAAAAACCATAACTTTTAGGTATTTCTGTGTAAAGTTTTCTGTATAATTTTGTATAAGTGTAATTATCAGTAGTAATCTTTATAAGTGCAATAGATTTAGTTTGGTAATCATTTTATCGTGCTCTACTTTGGCAAACCCTCAAGGAAGAAGTTTACACTAAAACATCTGTTGGTGGTCAGCTGTTTGTCCTCTCCTGTCCTTTCTTTGTTCGTGTTTAAGTATTTTTCTAGAGTTCAAGCTGATATATTTACATGTGGTAAGTATTTTTCTAAGTTCAAGCTGATATATTTACAAGTATGTACCAACACACGGAGGCTTTGTTACCGCCACAGCAACAGCACCGTCCACGACATAAAGTAGTTCTAGGCTTCTTTTTCGCGCTATGGGATCTCTATAAACACTGCACTACGCTACACGACACAGAAGAAAGACGAAGACATGTTACTTTTTAAAGATACTTGATTCCAATCGAGCCTTTTTCGAGAGCAACGTGGCTTTTGAACGATGTTTGAATGACTACAGCGTCGGCCGCTTCCGCTCAAAGCATTGCCCTGTCATTAGCACCCACCACAAATTGGCGGTATATAGAGCGTATGGTTGCCTCATGAACTCTTCCCGACGAGCTTGGACGTTCATCCGAGGTTGGTTGGTTTCGCAGCAGACGACAGCCGGTTTCTCCGGGCCTCGCTAACGCTCCTGTCACGTGTTGTCACATGCCTCGCTCCGACACTCTTATTGGGTCGCGGGGGTCGTAGCCTCCACAGTTTGCAAAGTTATTGTGAAACGAAGTGTGATGAGAAACTTGTTGAGTGTCATCGAAAATCCCCTAAATAAGTCAGTTCTAGGAAAACTTCAAACATGTGTGAAGCGCGGGAGTGCACTAAAGTTTCCAGTCGTGCAGCAGGCACAAGGCTGGTTATGTGAAAACGCACATGATAAGAACATCATCCGTGGGCTCGAAAATGTACAGAGGAGGAAAGCCAAACAACGCCGAAATAAGTGTATAATTTCGGAAGGTAAAATTGGCACAAAGACAACAATGGGTGAATTTGTGGCGAAGACGGGAACAAAAGCCTTAGAAGAATGCCGTCCAGATTTTTTTTTGGAAAAAAAACGCCTGAACTGTGGAGCGAGTCGGCCTAAGAAAGACTGTTGTGACCTAGGTCCTAGGTGAAGCATGGGGCAACTCCCATATATGTAGGAAGGGCACTGAAACACGGTACTGTACATCGAGAGTTCTCAAAAATTTTATTCCCGAGGAATTCCTCGCCGCGTTGAACGGCAACCGAGGAACCTGTCCTGGTCTCGCCATTGACCCAATAAGGTAGTGAAAAACCTTGGAGACCTTGTAAACAATAATGTACATATTAAGGGGGGACATAGGTCTTTGGAGCCGAAAAATTCCTAAAACTTCATTCTTTTGAAGATGGCGACGTTGACCTCTACAGCCATTGTTCTTCTGAATATACCAGGTTTCTAATCTTGTGAATGAATATTTGGGCTATATTTATATGTTTATGCGGGTTGAATGTGCGTTGAAGTTGACCCTAAAGCACCGTTTTCACAAAACACCATTTTTAGGACTTGTTGAAAATTTGCGGGAGGGATATCTCGGCATCTAGGGCACATAGAAGTATAATTTTTTCCTGAAACATGTAGCTAAATTTGTGATGCATACAGTGTTGAGAACAGATATTTTAATATAGGCTTAGGATATTTTTTAGTCAATCATTTGTTTTATTAGTCGTTAGCCACACATGCAGCACTAAACTTCAATGTGTGGTGAATATCACTAATAATGGGTTAATCTCAAAAGTACTTCTGACATTGTATTCTCTACACTTCGTAGTATATCTAACCATGTGTTAAAGATAATATTTTGTTGAGCTGTTTTTTTCCTATTCCTCCAAACAAAGGCACACGAGTTTTAATTATCTTGAGGACAATTCTACAGACTGAGAATATGACCAGATATTTGAAATCAGCAAAAAAGCTGAACAAGCTTGTGCGGTAGTTTGATCATAAAATAAGAAGAAAAGCTCCGAGACCAGTGTTCCCCCTTAAAGGGGCGATGCAACAATTTTTGCACTTTGCGCAAATATTGTTTAAAGCGGATCCCTGACGTGAAGGACCTGTAAAGCACCCGGTCGTTTTTCACCACACGCAATCGAAGTCGCAGAAAAAATTAAAGAAAAACGAGCAGCGTTCATTCCCTCAACTCGCTGCCAGAAAAAGCGGCCACGTGATCTGGAGCCGATTATATGCCGCCAATGTTGATCATAGCCATGCGCTGGGGTTGGCAAAGCACAGGACACGCGCCGAGTTCCAGGCATTGTTATGGTTCGGCTATTGTCGTCATTGCCGCGACTGGACACGGGCCACTACCCGAATGGTTCTCGAGCTGTTAATTATCACGAGTCCAAATCGAGGGCTTAACGCAATGCTCGGGTACAATCTATGAGCCGCATTCAAATATCCTCACTAGGATACTGCGATCCCCCAGTTGCGTCATCAAGTTTCGTGAAGGAGAGATTGAATCAAAACGCTCGCTTTTGTCCTTGGTCTTACACCGCAACAGAGGAGTTTCTTGGCCAGTGGCGTTGCGTGCGAGTATCCTCGAGTCCCACTAGTGCCAGTAAGCTCGTGTAAAGTGAAAAATATTCCAATTGAATATCGTTGCATTGCCCCTTTGAGTAGCGTCTGGCTCATAGTTGTTCATTCATTAATTTACTTTCTGTGCTGGTGAACAGCTGATGCCTCGGCAATTATGCACGAATGGGTGGCTCAAGCCTGCTAAAATTGTGCCGAAAAACGCTTACTCGTTTGGATGGGAACGGTCGAGGTAATCTGGGGGCTAAACGATTTCTTGGGGGCACCCTGGGGTAAGCCTGGGTTCCTAGGAACACAGTTCGCCGTACATTGATTGGTTCTATGAACAATATGGCCTTTTTTGAGCAAAAATATGTTGTACTTGGCTGCTTGTCGAGTGCCAGTCTGCCCCCTTAGCGTGACCTCTTCAGCCTCTGCTGCAAGAGTGTGTCTGTTGCAACGTGACTGCAAACACGAGCTTATCGGACAGTGTTTTACTTCTTTGGTAGGGTTGGAGGGGAAAGGAAAGTAGGCAAGGTTACCCAAAACTTTCTCTTCCTATTATATATACCTATATCTATAGGCACGTTTGTGCATTTTACTTATAAAGAAGCTCTATTGCATCACTTACGCTACAGATAACGAAAATATAGTTACACTATTTTTCATTCTTTACGAGAATCGACATTGAAAGAAGTACTGGTGCAAATTTAGGTGAACCACATCGTTAAAGGAATAGTGTTGCACCGGAGGAATGGGAGACCGGGGCGATTTTCTTGGGAGGGTCTCGACGGGTTCGAGAAACACGTTTGTGACACACGGGAAATGTCAACAATTGCGTCCAGAGAACAGACACCGTTGTCCACTCTGGGGAAAATAGAGTTACTCGGGTCTTGCAGCAAGTACCCTTTTTTGTAGGAGAAAAGTTTTTTGGAAGAAGGAACGAGAGAAGGAGAGACATTCTGAACGATGAAGGCTGTAAACTGAGTCAACCTTCCTTTTAACGTAGCCTTTATGCCGTACAAGCTGGGGCTCGCTGAAACAAGTAGTTTTATCTACTTCCCTGTTTCGATAGGGTGCGCAAGAAAGGAGAAATAGCGAAAACAATTGTGGGGGGCGTTTCGATCTTGAAACACTCCCCCCGGCTACGCCACCTGGCAGTCGGAGTTAGAACCCAGACGTGAACCTCCCAGAAGCCTCAGAGCGGCTGCTGACGTTTTGCCCGGAGTTCGGTCGAGCAACGAGGAACGGTACGCACTGTGACTGCACTGGCGTCTCAAGCGTGCACAAATCAAGTGTGCCTTGTAAATGTTGTTTCGCCGTACTTGGCAAAAAGCGGACGCTACAGCCCCCTCGAGCCAATCGGAACAACATGAGCAAAGCACGCGGCAGCTCTTACCAAATGTAAAGGGGCGAGAGTGTAGCCCAAGCAGTTGGAGAGGAGGGGAGAGTGAGACTCCCCTTACCCGGACCCAATTTTATGTGTCCCAGACGTCGCCCTTGTCCCCCTCGGTGGTTAGCCGGTCCCTCAAAAGCTGCACAACAGCCGCTTTCCTCTATCCCACCCGTGGCTTCGATGGCACCGCGTGCAAGCTACGAGATATAGAGTATAATTGTGTGTCTCCCTCCGACGCAATGATGGGCTCACGGGGACTGTAGCCCTCACTGTTTGCAAAGTTACGGTGAGACGGAGTATGCTGGTGCCCAACTTTTGCAGATGAGAAGAAGGCGAGAAGGCGCTGTGTTCTATGCAGCCTCTTTTGAACTAGTCTGAGCTTGCTCGAAGTGTTGAGAGATTTCTGTTTTACGAGCTCTTTTTGTTTCTCCGATGATGCATCGTGGTAGAAGATTTTAGGCATAGCTTGAGAGATCAAAGTCTAAAGGCTCTGTTACACTTTGACGTTGAGCGCAGAACGTGCGCATTTCGTTGGCCGGTGTGCGGGAACTCGACATCTGCGACCAATCCGTACCTGTGTGTGATGCGCTGCGCCAAGTCTGCTACGCTCAACGTCGGAGTGTGGCAGAGCCTCAGCTGGTACTAGGCCTAACTTGCACGACGTCTTTATTGCTATGCCTCAATGTTTGACTTGCCAAGGCAGACTGCTCCTTAGGGTCTTTTTATTTCTCCGGACTTTTTGATGGAGCGGCAGTTTGAATGAGAGGCGGGTGCAGTTGTTGGAGAGCTTATGAGTGCCACAAATGTGAGCCTGGTTTATACACTACATCCGAATGGAGTGCGGACAAACTATGCTTTTTAACTGCACTGAAAGGGTGAAACGACTGATTCTTACATATTCACTGCCTTACATCTTGTTTGGGGATACGAGATCCAGATTTGACACATCCGGCACTTAGGTGTGTCCCATCAGAAGAGGGAAGTTACAGCAGACGCATCTGTCGGATATGTTTTGGAACAAATGGGTGCTCTATGCACCTACTCCTCTCGGCTTAAGAGGGCACGATTTACCCTTAGCGTTCAGGTGGCGTGAAGGAACCGTAAGTCTTTTAACTTAGCGCTGTGTCTCATTCAACGGAGGTCACTACGTCTCCTCAGCAGATGACCCGCAATAACAGCGAAGGAAAGTCTTTGACCGTTTTCTACTTTCGTCCTTTGGATACTCCAATAATGTGCTTTATATCTCACGCACGCTATCGCAATCATCCAGACGAAGGAATCCATATCTTCATATCGAAACATATCTCGCACCATTTCCAAGGTAGCAGTGCGCCTCGTTGTTGCATCCACGACCATCCAACATGGCACCATCACAATAGTTTACAAAGTGTCGTTTAGTGTTTTTGCATTTCTACCAACTTTTTGGGGGTGGGGGAGGCGAAACTTTGACAGTGCCATCCTTTGTCTCTGTCTGGCTTTGACAACTTTCTGTTGTAAAGTGTAACCCAAATTGCTCGCATTTGTTTTAAATGTTTCTTATAAATTTGTTTATTTTCCACACTCGGTATCAGGGAGCCTACTCCTGCGCCGAGTCATTTTACGTGGTCTAAGCAAGATGAACCAGATGGTCATTTTGACAGCCATAGTGTTGCCATTAGCATGATATTGCACAATTAATAAAGGATCGTGCAGTGACTTTGCATAGGGCCATCAAATTTTACGAATGAAACCTTTCCTAACTACTTAGAAGTGTGCCATTGATATGTTTGGTTTTATTGTGTCGCATGTTTCTCCCTGGCCTGGAGCCCCTTAGGAAGCGGGGGAATGTTTTTGGTTTGAGATGAGTAGCAATGTCCTGTGACTACATGCATTGCAGTTCATAAAATTGAACTGGAGACCATCCTGTTGTGCCTATCAGTGCACTTGTTGACTTTCCAACCTGTTTGTTTGCTCCTAATTCCTATTTTCTTCTAATTTCTCAATTCTTCTGCAGATCCACAAAAATTGGGAACGTCTTCATTTCTGAGGACCATTCCTTCATGCTGTTAAGCGCCTTTCACGCACTTGCAACCGAGTATGACCGAGAGAGACAAGACCGGTTTTTAAGCCTCTTGCGACGGCGGAGGACCGGATGCGCTGCCGCAGAGCAGGTCCTTCGTCGTTGCAAGAGGCTTAAAAATCGGTCTTGTCTCTCTCGGCCGTACTCGGTTGCACGAGTGTGAACGGCGCTTTACTCGGCTCAGTAATGTGGCATCTGGAGGGAATTTTTTTTTTTTATTGTTTTTCTCTAGCACTTGTTTGCTACTAGGACGTGAACAAAGCGAATGTCAGATGTTGGATTGGGTTCGTTACGCATTATGCCACAGTCAACATTTTGTTGGGTCACAATGGGTCTGTAGGAAGGGGTTGAGGGGGGGGGGGGGAGAGCATTATATTTTCTGTACTGTGGAAATAGGCATAGTAAAATTGAACAATTTTGTAGAACTTTGACTGTCTGTCATATTTTTTATCTCTGGTTTTTACTGTGCATTTTCCCGTTGTGTGTCCAGATTTCTGTTTGTTTGACCCAGAGTCATCTGTAAGGAATGATAATCATTAACTTGCTGAAAATAATTTGTTTCAAGGATGCAGTGAAGTCTAATTTTACCTTTAATTCACCATATAGCTGTGTGGTCTTTTAACTTTGATTCAATTTAGTGATGACTTTTGCGATTTCGATGTCAAGATAAGATTTTGGTCCTTCTGCTTGTTTGCAACTCTTTACCTGAACTGGCTGAAGTTGCTCCAGCAGCTCAGAAACTGTTTGATTCAACCATAAGTTGCAGCTGCTATAGTCACTGCTGGAGTGAGCAGGGCAGGATGTGTCTTTAGAATGGCCTCCAGCAGCGTGCTATGCCTTCTGCCATGCTTTGACTGTGTGCGCACGTTCAAGGTGCATGTGACGAGGAAGCGCTGTCGCAAGTAGGAAGCTTGCGCTGGAGGCTGTACAACTGAAGCCCCTCCCTGCCGCCGTATCAGGGACTAGTCACGCTTTATTTGCTGCAGAGTTCCTGCACTCCTCAGAACCCTGCAGAGCTATCCACCCTTTTCAAAATGTGCAAGGTTAAAGGGCAACTCCAGTCAATTCCGAAAATTCTGGGATGACAAGTGATCATTGTGTCAAAACTACTAAGAAATGGTGCTGTGTCATTCGTTTTCCGAAAGTTATTTTTATTGCAAACCTCGTTTAAACGAAAATCGCAAAGCAAAACCGAAACCTTGACCGTGGCAAGCAACATTGGTCCTGCTCGTCAACTACTGGACATCACGTGGTACGGAGACATCGGTAATGCTGTCGACAAAAGCGGCGGATGGCATGATGGCATTGTTGACCCGGCACGGTCATGCAGCGTCGCGTGTGGTGTCTCCGCCCCACACTCTCTTTTTTCTCTCTCGCCCTAACGCTCTGCACCTCGAAAAGTAAGAAACAAACAAAACGATTCTTCCAGTTGTTGACGTTCCGCACAGTGTTGGATGTGTCCACGCAGCAGTGTTGACTGCGCTGCTCCGCACGTCGCTCGCTAGATTGGGCGGATTTTGGTGACTGTGGAGCCGCTCAGACTTCGTTGGCCAATTTAATCAACTTTTAGGCAGAATTGCATAGTAATATTTTAGGTGCAGGCTTTTCAGATGATGCGACGTAAAACTGCGTTGTTTTCTCAACATCGAAATTTGACCAGAATTTACCTTTAAGTGGCTACAAAACAACACAATTGCGAGCTTTTTTTTATCTGTTCGACTATGCCTTTTTGGTACATTCATATTCACAAGCGTCGGCAACATCTTGTGTCCTGAGACGCTGTGATCTAGATAGGGTTTCTTCAAAACATGACTTTTTGTGCCCATTGTGGATTATCTTTGACTCCAGACTTGATACAAAGAAACCATCTTTCCTCTCTGTTCAACCAGCAGGTACAAAACCCATTTATTTTCGAACCCATATTTAGGAGAAAGGTTGGTTAGAACTTTTTTGTTTAAATAACTTTTTTGTTCTGTCTTGTCTATTTCTCACTGTTGTCACTGCCCACGTCAATTTGGAATGTTAGATCTAATCTGATGCTAAACCCACTCATATTTCTAACGAAGCTAATCAAAAAGCCAAACTTGTCCCACATGCATTCTAGCTGCGCATGGAACCGATGGAACACACTTTGCTTAGGGTGGTTTCTTTTTTGTTCTGGGGAGTCTGAATGAGTGTCTCTCAGCTCGAGGCTCTTGGCATTGACCGTGCTGCGTGGACATTTTGTTACCGGCCATTTCTTTGTGTCTTACGAGGTGCTATTAAAAAGTTCAGAGACTGATTTTGTGGTGTAAAAAGAGAGGGCAGCACGGTTATGCGCTTGCAGCAGTTGAAGGCAGGGACCTTCTTGTCTCATTATGCCAGCCGCCTCGGTGGCTCCGAGGCGAGAGCGCTGGCCTACGGATCCCCATGTGGCGGGTTCGAATCCCGGCCGAGGTGCCCGCAATCTGACGGAGGCTTATTGCGGAGGAGGCGCCGTGTAACGGAGCTCTCGGTTGCACGTCAAAAGATCCCCAGGTGGTCCAAATTAATCCTCAGTTCTCCGCTGGGGCGTGCCAGATGCCCGTCGTTGGTTTGGCACGTAAAACCCCCAAATTTGACTTTTTGTCTCATTATGCCAAAGGGCGTCGTTCTGTGAACCTTTAAAGCTGTGCTACTTGAGTTTCTGTGACCGGGTTTACTACCGTTGATGAAATGCCATTTCATCGAAACATGTTTTAGAGCAGTGGTTCTCAAATGGGGTCCGTGGACCCTTTGGGGTTTGCGAAGTCATTCTAGGGTTCCGCAAAGCCCTGCCTCATCAGTCAAGCCCAGCAATAAAAGTTGTCTTTTCTCAGGTTGAGAAGAAATGTTTCAGTTTTCGGGCGAGTTTTCTGGTGTCAATAAGAGAGGTCTACTTCACACTAGCCCTTAGTTATATCCATTTATTCAATGATTATTATATTTAACGTATACATTTCCCCTCTCCTAACCACGAACGGAGTCCTCCATCATCTCCGCCGATCCACAAGGGGTCCGCGAAACATTGATGGTTGAGAACCACTGTTTTAGAGAATGGGTTCGCTTTATTGAAGCTCGGTTTAGAGAAAGTTGAGCCTCAGTTTAGAGAAATGCCGTTTAGCGAAAAGGGGACGCTGCTTTAAAAAAAGGCTCCCCTACTTCGCGCGTGCATCCCTGGGGTGCGTGTTAACCTCCCTGCCCCCCCCCCTCCTCCTGTTTACGCCGCTTTGCGGCGACAGTCTGCAGAGGCTCGTTACAAAATTGCTAACCCACCTGGCCCACCCGTACACGCTGCTTTGTGGTGGCCGATTTCGCTAAAAGGAGGTTTATCGCCATTTCCTCTAAACTAACTGAGCTCTTCTGTGAGACGATTCGATAATTTAGGGTCGGTAAAACGGCTTTCGCTAAAACAAGCTTTTCTAAACCGGATGCCTCCGTCTGTGACCACGTGCATGAGCACAATGGCGATTTCACCATAGACCACAAAGCAAACATAGACCGCAGAGCGAACATCGATTCTGCATCAAACTCGGCAAATTTAAAACGGAGGCTTTCGAAATGGTTCGGGCATGCTTATGTCAAAAAGCAGTGAAATGTGCGAGGCATTTCGAGTGGCACTTGAGCTTCAAGAATGGCAAAACATTGCTGGAAGACTAGGAGAGGTAAGGCGACCTTCTCTGAACCCCCGTGTCTTCTGGCGATGATCTGCTATTCTTGAGGTGCAGGTGCCACTCGAAACACTTTGCTCAATTCACTGCTTTTTGACATTAGCCTGCCAAGTCGTTTCAAAGGCCTGAGTTTTTTATTTGCCGATAGACCCTTTACAAAAGTGCACCATCTAGAAGTTGCTGCACCAAGTATCCGAGTTCACCACCGTTTGGTGCATGTACGGGTTGCGTTGCGTCAGCGTTCAACGAAGTGGCGACCACCAATGTTGCTTGATGGACTTTTAAAAAGGGTCTAATGATGTTCGCTCTCGCTCTGGTTTGGTGTCTATGGTCAAGTTGCCACTGTACTTGTGCGAGGCGTCACGAAAACTCGTGTAGCGCAGCTTCAGACGGTCGCAGAACGATGCCCTTCAGCATAATGACGCAGCAAGGTCCCTGCCTTCGACTGCTGCATGCACATCACCGTGCTACCCTCTCTTTTTACACTAAAAACCAGTCTAAGAACTTCTTGATCGCACCTCAGACTTACGAATGCGTGCCGTCGGCGTGGCACCGGACATTTCATGGAACTGAGTAGACATTTCATTGAACGGCTCGACGCCGTTTCATTGAATTTCGCTTCACCGAGTTTTGGAGCACTGTAGTGCTTTTTAGATGTTTTACTATCGCTTCTGGGCTTTCACACTGCTGTCAAATAACCAGATATAGAATTACTACCCCGATCACTTTTTCACGAACAATTTGGTTACTGAATCATAGAAATTGTTCTCCACCACACACTTTGTTCCCTCTCCCTCCCTCTATTTGTTCACGCATGAAAGGTACTTTCTGCAAAGAGATATTACAACTATTCTTTGCTGAAACTTTTTTATTTTGTATTTATCAGTTTAGTAATTGTGTTTTCATTCCCCTAGGAGAATATAGCTTAATTTCTAAATATATATAGGTTAGAAAGCCGGCAAGTGCACGGTTCTGCCGATTACAAAAAAATGAACAAAGCAAAGACACATCTTTTTTTAATTTTCTTTTCTATGCGACATGGAGATTGGGTTTTGTGCTTGAAGCAGAATATGTCTCTTTGAGGACGAAGTTACATCCGCATATCCTTGAAGGGAAATACCTTCACCAATGCGCCCCATGATCACAGGTTTCATAAAATGCCAAGTCAGTGTTTCCATTTTTTATTGGCCACATTAACACTACAAGTCGTCAGTTGCTACGAACAAAAGTAGAAATGGAAAGGGCGTGGATAATAAAGTCTTATTATTGGTTCCCCCTCCATAGAGAAACAAAGTTTATAAATTATGATTGTTATAACACTGCTATTCTTCCGGTATTGAAACATTTTCTTAGATAACGTTCTAGGCGGTTTTCGATAAAAAGGTGTTCCTTAAACAGTGTTGATGAAACGGCTTTGATAAAACAATGTTCAATGACGCAGCGTTCGATGGCATTTCTGGAGCCAGGCGTAGGGTACTACTTTGGACGGTCGGCAGAAATTGGTTTCTCAGCGTATTGCACTGGGATTTACTACATAGGTGCAGCTAGGTGGTGTAGGCATAAAGATTAATATCAACAAAAAAAACTTGCCTCGTTAAAAAAAAAAAAAACAATTGGGGGGCAATTTATTGCGCCATCTCCTGAGCGATGTAGACGGTGCTCATTGACTTGGAGACGCTGCTGTGCTGATTCGGGTTTCGATAACACACGATCTGGCGAAAGTTTTTCCATGGAAACTCCATCTGTCGGCAGCCTCTCCAAGTCAACAAGCACCGTCTGCGTCGCCCGGGAAACGGCGCAAATTATCCATTGATCATTTAACTTTATGCATGCACCGCCTAGCCGCACCTCAGTAGTAAATCCCAGCGCGATACATGAGGGGCGGATTTAGAAGGGGGGGGGGGGGGGGGGGCAACCAACCCCCCCCCCCCCCCCCCTCAAGCTTTCTATGGTCAACTTTTTTAGAGCGTAGCTCTTGGGCGCCCAATTCCGGCTTGAGCGGCGTCGCCAGTGGGCGTCGCCGCCGGCATAATTGCGCATTGCATTATGGGACGTTTCCCATAATGACATCGCACGGCGCCTAAATTTGGAGGAAAATTTTTCCGTTAAATTTAGCGGGAAATTTTCCCACTCAATTTTGCAGAAAATTTTCTAGCTAAATTAAGAGGGGAAATTTTCCGCTAAATTCGGCGGGGAATATTTTCCGCCAAATTTAGCGGGCAATTCTTTCCGCTAAATTTAGCTGGGAAATTTTCCTGCTAAACTTAGCGGGGAAATTTTTCCGGAATTTAGCGGGGGAATTTACCGGGAAATTGTCCCACAATTACACGGTAAATTCCCCTCCGTACCCTTCCCTCCTCCTCCTTAAGAGCTGTGCTCTAGTTCGGCATTACAGAGAATTGTGAATGTCTTTCATTCTTTTTTTTTTTATGAAAAACTTGGTATGCACCAGCCGATGGCGATTTTGGTGACAGAGCAAATATTGGGTCAACAAAATAGAGCTGGGCAACGTTTCGGCTGTAATGTCATCTCAGCAACATCCCCCCCCCCCCCCCACCCCCACTTCCCCCCTCCCCATCTCCATAAGTTTGACCCATCAATCCGTCCCTGCGATATGTTGAGAAACCAATCTTTGTGTACCGTCCAAAGTGGGATTGAAGCAGTTAGTGAACAGGCGTAGTACTACAGCATTGCACCAACCAGGACATAAAAGCATCCTATCAACGTTGCTAGAACCACTCAGTTGGGAAACTGCCATAGAGGTTGCTTTGGAAAAGTGACTCCGATCCGTACTCGAAAACCGAGCTAATGGCGATCGCAACGCCGCCATTTCTCCCGCAGCGTCCACTCCGGGAACTGCACGGCCACGTATTAGTTCAGATCAAGTCGGGCAAGGGCCAGTGGCGCCATCTCGTAGGGCCATCTCGCAGTAGCTATATAAAACAACTTTCATGTTACAAATCGTCGCTAAAAGGTGGCGCTGTTATCGTATTTAGCTCGGTCTCGGTGGACGCCAGCGGTCCAGGTTTCAAGGGTGAGTTTCCCAACTGAGTGTTTTAGTAACGTTGCATCCTACACAGTAACTTGTCAAGGGTTCCTTCCGGGTGCGCTCTTCATAACACTCCGATTCTTTGACACAAAATGGCGGCATGCTTGCTTGCCTAAAGTCACTGGTTAACCAGGAAAGTGACTTTATGCTTGCACTCATTGGCGTAATGAGAAAAAGCAGTATCAGTATTCAGTAGCACGAAAACCTTTTTGCATTGGGGCGGTCGCTCCCAAAAAAAAAAGTCGCAAGCGCGTTTCCTTGGCTAGGTAGCGCAAGCCACCGCCCGATCCAACGAAAACAACCACTATGCATCTAGCCATTATTAATTCATTCGATTGAAAGTTGACGCTCATCTCGTCCCGAGTAGAGACTCCGCGGGCTGCGACCTCTGGTGGAAGTCTTTGGCACCACAAGGGGTGCCCTCCCCCTTCCTTGTGTTTGCGTTTCATCCGTGCGGCCGCGGCGCTCACGGAAACTGCGAAGGAAAGAGTCGCGACGAGGGAAGCCCTAGACCTTCGGCGCCCCTTATCTCAAACTCGGACCGAGAATGTGAGCCACTGGAACCACAAATCGGCTCTTTGATCTGCTTCCTGCCGTCGCCCGCCGCGTCCTGCTCGTTGCACGGCGAGCGCATCACCCAGCGACGGCGATGCTCTGAGGCACCGAGGGCTGTTTTCATCGACCCGAAAACTCCGGTGAGCTGCCCCCACCCGTCGCCCTGTTTTCTTTTTTATATTACTCTCTTTTTGCTTCCGTTCCTCCCTCGTTTGTTATCCTTTCTGGGTCCCTTTTGAACGTCACTCGTGAGCGTGCTTTGTTCAAACTCTGGATTGCGACGCTACCGCGAGCGGTGTGGAGGAAACCTGTGGGCGCCTTGGGATGCTGCCGTTTCGGAGTGTTTCGTTCGTGTGCCGCGAAAGTGGCCCCAATGGAGAGCTCACTGATACGCTGCCGGTCGATACAGAAGCGCCGTTGAAGGGGCTACGCGGACGGCTGCTTTTATATAGATAGTTATTTTTAGGGGGGCTTTCCTCGGTGCCCGGTTGTGGCCAGGCTGATTTTGAGCGTGCGCCTTTGGACCTTCAGGCTGCTCTTTTATTCATTTTTGGTACGCATTTTTTGGGTTCTCTCAGAATTGTTTCTTGGTCAAATCCGGAGACGATCGACTTGGTTTTATTATTTTATTTTCTTGCGCGATGACCCCTTCGGTTGTAGTACGCTGAACGCTGCTAGAGTTGTGAGAACATTAAACGAGAATTAAAATGAAATAGATTAAGGAACAAAAACATAACCTACGATAACTCGCAGGATAAGCGGGCAAGCTTCCCGCTTTAACTCTTGGGCGTGTGCGGGCCGCCGGAGCACGACGGAAAGCAACCAGAGCGAGTCATCCGAAAGACTCCCTGCGCCCCTTGTGCCATCGCGCGCGGGCGTTAAAACGGAAGAGGATGTAGTCACTTTGTTGTGCGTGGGCGCTGGTACTATATATTTTTTACCCCCTCCGATTTATTACGTCTTTCTCGGGAAGAGTTTGGTCAAGAAGTCGCGGGAAATTCCCGTTCGTTGATATCAGTGGTTTGGCGCTTGCGAAGTTTCGCGACGATTTACCGCGCTCTGGGACACGTTCCCTCCGCGCGTCCTGTGTATCTTTGGCGTTTCCGCCGTGCTACGTAACTTTCACTTTACTTTATAATCGGATCAACGTCAGATCGAGCAACTCTTTGTGTGCGCGTGTAACTGCGCCCGGAGGCGGGAGGGATCGGGCCGTTGCGAGACTTTGCCGACTTGACTTGGCCTCGAAATAAAGATGCTGCCAAGGTTGCAAACAAAAAATCGCTCCGAGAGGGATCGCGATTAGGGGCGCCGAAGGAGGAACCAAGCGTGAAGTTGACCCAGATAGTCGCACGGGGCTACAATGGGCCACATTTATCTAAACAAAGCCTGTCTGGCTACTATAAAGTGATGCTAAATATAGAAGCTAGTAATATCCCCTTCCAAACGGTAAAATTTCCAGACTGGTATAGTTTGCTTTGCTCCTTTGTGTCGCTGAGTCCTAACAAAGTACAGTCGTCTTAATAAAAATTCAGCGTCCTTAAAAAAAAAAAAAAAGAAAGATTGTTATTTATAAACACAAATACCAAGGGGGTGTTCACTCAAGGATGTTGTTCAGAACTTTAAATAGGTTTAAAGATTGAGATTGGGTGAAAAACTTCAATGAAATAACAGCTCCCACTTCAAAACGTTACCATATTGCACTAGGGCCTAGGGAACATTCCCACTCACGGTTCAGTTGCATGCACTCATTTGGAAGATCCTGCTTCGGGTCCTTCGTGGGTGTGGGCGTATTTTGCCGACGACTGAAGTTTCCTAAGAGGGACTTTATCCTGCAAGACTCGGCTGTAAAAGCTTCTGCGCACATATGTAGAAAAGAAAAAGAATCATGTCCCGAAAACGGGACATGAATCTTTATTAGGGCAAAAAGACGGGACGGCAGAAACGGACCTCGAAAAACGGGACTGTCCCGGCCAAAACGGGACGTCTGGTCACCCTACTCATCAGTAAAATATCTGCACTATACTTTTCCTAAGTCTGTAGTATGTAGATAGTGCACCCTGACTGGCAGCCTTTTACGCGAGGTGTCGTCTCTCATCAGTAAAATATCTGCATTTTTAAACACTCGTTCGCTCTTTGCAAATTTGAGGCATTAATTTAAATATATTACCTTTATGGAGCTGCACTAAGCAACTTGACTATAAACAACCCACCATTAGAATATGAACAGAAGGCTCAGGTGCAAACAAGCTGGTGATGATAAAACATGATGAACTATAACTCTGAATTTAGGGACAAGGACGACGATGAAAGAGGGGAAGAACAGGAGTCTCAGTCACAGCTCAATATGCTTTGGAGAATATACTGAATATGCTTTTGGGAAATACTGGAGTTTGCTTCACCTGAATGCTGACATTTTCATTCCCATTAGTTTTTTTGGGTAAGCTAAATATGGTGCATGGTCTGGATAGCTCTTAGTTGTTCATTGTAAATTTTGCGGCAAATAATGTAGGTGTTTGGGGAAATGCTAGTAAGTTGTGGTAATGAATGAATCAATTAGAGACAGGCATTCTTTTTTCTTGCATCTCATCTGCTTGTTGCGACAAAGAATCAATTAGCTTAGATATCCAAGCTAATGACTTTAACATCTGAACTAAATTAAAGGGACTCTAATGCCCCCCAAAAAAGATTTTAATTTTTTGCCAGGCGATTTATTATGGTGTTAGAAGGCTACGAATCAATATTTTACTAGAGGGTCACATATACTTTTAATAAGGTAAAAAAACGCAACTGTTTGGAACCAAAACTGAAACTGGACAGGTGAGAAAGAAGAAATATAGAGGAGGAGAGAGTTGGCAGAAGTCACGTGGTTGTGCAACTTCTTTTTCTTCAATAAACATATTTGCGGCTTTTTAGAAGTCATAAAAATTAGGTATCATATTTCTTTTCTGTTTTTAATATTGAATGCGCTTTCGATGATCCACGACTTTGATTATATTTGGTGGTTGTGTCTAAACCACAGAAAACGGCACATGACCACGGAGAAGAGAGTGAGCGCGAATAAAACCGGCCAGTTCTCGATCGGCGGTTTTCGAGCAGAAAGAAAACAAATTTTGAGCCACAAATAGTGTTCTGGGTAGTTGGGCTCTCATATGTCACATACAAATAAAAACCTCAGCGAGCATAAATACCCTGTCAGTGTCCCTTTAACCATTTAGTTAATCAGACTTCTTCACCACAGTGCAGCTTAAAATTGACTTCTAGTCACTTGCATCTTTTTCGTCGGTTCAAGAACTACAATTACGTACTGCCAACATACCAGCATTATGCAGACAGTTCAAATGGGTAGCAAAAGAAATGGAGAATTTGACATCGAACAATATTTTAGACAGTAATTAATAACCTCATTTATTTTAGCAGTTCCTCAGTGTCTATTGCCTAGGGGTAGCTGATAAACCAGTTGTTAGAATTGGCAGCAAAAACTTGGTGGTTTTTCGATTAGTAGGAAAAGCATTCGTGGTGCAGCGTGAAGCGACGCCGCAGATCGACAGTCACGAAAACTGCAGCCCTTTGTCGCTTTGGGGGAACCGACATGTTAAAAACTAAAACGTGTGACACCGCGCCCTTTCGAACAGAAAACAGCGAAGCTTTTGTTTGTCATCGTACGAGTCAAAATGGAAGTGACCATTTTCTTGTACTTGTTGTTCCTCAAATGTCAATATATTTTGTTAAAAATAAAAAAAAAAAAAAAAAAGGAAGATTAATAAGCAACTTTTAGAGCCAATAGGAAGCTCCCAAAAGAGTGCGAGCACCACGTGACTGCTAGTTGCCACTTTTCCGCGGGCTCCCGCAAGCGCCAACTACAAATTCGTTTCACGCCGTAAACGTATCTTTAAAAGAAATGTTTTTTTGCGTTGTAAATTTATTTTATCACATCCTTTTGCCATCCAGGCCAGGGTCACACTAATCGGACATCATACAAAAGACAGTCCGCAAACACGGGTCAATGCAATATCCGTGATTTGAATGCCGCATGCCAGGTTTTCTTCTTGATCTCATTGCCATGCGGCATTTGAAGCATGGATCTCGCAGTGACTCGCGTTCGAATCTGTATGCAGACTGTCTTTTGCATGACGTATAAGCAGTGTGACCTCGGCTTTTCGTGGTATTCCGTCGCACTTTCCTCGGGGATCCCTGTTCTTAAAGGGCAGCTTTGCTCTGTTTTTGTTTTTGAAAAAACAATGCAGTCGTCTTCAGTGTTGCCTAGGAAGACCACACGCCAAATATTACGACCTAGTTCCTTAAACGGTCCAGCAAACTTTTTGGAACCCGCCAAGTTGCCGAAATTGGCTGATTCTAGTGGGCGAATTGAGGCGCAACCAACTGCTCGGTCAAGGCTACGGCGTTTGCGTAGCCACCATTGACAGCAAACAGACAGCAAAATGTGGTGAAGAGTGCAGTGCAGACGACACTTGTGCCTGGCACACGCCCGCCCAACGGTGGCTCGCAGGCCCGCCCCAATCCCGCCCATCGTTTCGTATCGGATCACGTGACATCTCATACCACGTAATAGCCATGTTTTTGGCGGCCCGAGGCCAATGTTGCCAGACGGAGCCAAAGTTTCGGTTTCGATTCCTGCTCATGTTAAAAGTAAGATTTAATGAAATATATCCTATTTTTCGTGAAGCGAATGACACAGTGCCTTTTATTGCTGCTTTTTAATGTGCAATCACTCATTATCCCGGGAATTGAGCGGAGTTGCCCTTTAAAAAGCAACGATAGTTACTATTTTTTAATTTGGGATTACGACTGTTTTCAGCTCAGTCGGTGTCCCTGTGTTACAAGGTGTAATTTTTATTGCGAAAGCATTAACTGTCTTATGGATCGAGCTGACGTCATCAGTTTGAAGCGCGAAAACGGCAAATAGTTTCCTTTAGTTCCATTGGCTGGCGCGCGTCGACAGGGCTCCCATTGGCCGCTGCGCTCGTCAGTTTCCATGACCGCTCACCACTTGGCGCTGCGTGTCCATCAGCGCGGAGCGTCCAAGGTCACCAGGGGAGTACATGCGCCGACCGGCGACGAAAAGTACGCAGCAGACGAAAAAGGGGGCGGACGAGCGGCTTGCATGCTTTCGCATTCACAACTCATAAGGAATGCTTATGTGTACCTCAATCTTTTTTTCTCGGTATTGCGTGTAGTTTTATAAATATCACGGCTCAAAGTTTGATTTCGGGCGTCTGCGGCAAAACCAAAACTATCTGCTCAAAAGGGATGGCAACACTGATCATCAGCTGTACGGTTGCGACGTGACGTCACCGTGGTGCTCTGGCACGCGGTACGTACAGAATCAACCGCAGCACCACTGCGACGTGACGTGACGTCACGGGGGTGCTGCGGTTCACGTCGCTCAGTGTTGCTCGACTAAACGCCAACCTGCTTGGCGCCCGCTAAAGAGCAGCTGGTTGCATTTTTGAAATCGGTTTTAGTGGCGTACGTGGCTTCGCTTTGACGTAACATTTCGGCTGTTATCATATTTCGTGTCACTAGAGCGATGCCGGTCATTTATTTTGGCTTTGTTTTCAAATTCAAAGTTTATTGGTTTCTCTTTACACAAGAGAGGGAGGAGGGAAAAAAGCAGTACAAAACTGCTTGACAGATCCCTCTCCCCAGCTGCAATAGCAGCAGGACTTATTTATAGCAATATAAAAAAAAAACAGCAACAAAAGAACACTTTGCGCGCATATAATTTATCTATTAAAATTTACCTTGGGGAAACAAAGAAAACGTATGAATTTATTTGACACATTCTCAAGTTTTATACCCAATGATACCATGCTATTTAATGCTTTGGGGAGCTGGAATTTGAGAGTCTGTTTGCGCGGGAAAGTTCAGACACCGGCATGACTGATGGCTTATAAAGTACTCTGATTGTAAAGAAGAAAGAAAACGGAGAGTGCTATCTGGCTTGTTTAATGCGGTTTTGTATGCAAGGACAAGTTTGTACTCATAAAAAATTGTTATTTGGACAATACCTAATTTTTCAAAGAGAGGTGCCACATGGCTGTCATATCTTTGATTGGTTAGAATTTGAATTACCTTTTTCTGTAATACATGAAGACAGTGAATATTTGTAACAGTTGCATTACCCCATACCAAAAAAACAGTAAATAAAAGTAGCATAAAACAAAGAGTAATAAGGAACTCGTAGCACAGAGGGGGGAAATGCTGTTTTCTACTTATAAATTATTAGTGATGGACCGAATCTGCCGAACTTCAGATTCGGCAAAGTTCGGCAAATGCCGAACTTTTGAAGAAAAGTTCGGCAAAGATTCGGCAAAAATTCGGCGAATGTCTGCGCACGCGCGAGAACGCGACGGAGCCATGGATTGCAAATGGACGCCGTACAGTCGTGCGGTTACCATCGTGGAGTGTAGTACAGCGGTTACGGCGCGGTGTGGAGTAGGCAACACGGTAACTGTGCGTTTGTGAGCGAGTGTGGTTCTCTTCAATATTTTCTGCCTCAAGAATAGAAGATTGACCAGTAATTTACGCAGTCCACTGCGCAAGTGACAAATAATGCGGTGCATTCTGAAACATTGAAACATTGGCCGACAATTACTTTAAAGCACTCCTCGCAATTATAACAATTCTGTTTTCGGCTCAGGAGTAGTGTGTTCCAACACAAAATAATATTGCTCTCTCAATTACTGTTATTTCGCGATTTTCATGTGCCTGCACAAAACTAAACACAGAACTATAATGCTCGACGTTGCACATTTGACATTCCTAACTCTCCCTATCTTCCGAAACGTTCGTCTGTGTCCTAACACCAGAAATTGGCATTTTAAAGGTTAAAAACGAGACGTTGCGAATATGGGACGCACACTTTCATGCAAAGCTGACGTCAAGTAACTCAAATCGAAAAACATGCATATTTAGAATATTATTATTATCTCTTCTGGTGAAGGCTCAGCAACCGTTGCATTCGTTTTCGCGCACTAAACGGCGACTTCCAGAGAAAGCAAGAACGCAGCGTTATTGCCTTGTACACACACACACGCCGGCATGCGCTGATGATGCCTCAAAACCGAAACTCTCGTAGCGTGATTCGCCACGCTCGCTTCTACCCAACCTTGTTGCTTCTACCCAACCTCGTTGTCACGCCACTTCTGCAAGGAGTCACTAAAATTGCCAGTAAAGACACAAAAACGACACTGATACAATTATCTTGTAGAATATCACCTTATTTGGTAATAACTATGTCAATATGCATTAGATGTTGCATATAAGTTGAGAAAAAAGGAACATAAAACCCTTTTTCGCCAGAAAAAACGAAATATCAACGTTAGGTCTGGTAACAATGTATTTTTGCCGAATCCTTGCCGAACCTTTAGAAAAGTTCGGCACAAGTTCGGCTTTGCCGAATCCCGAGATTCGGCGCCGAATTTTCGATTCGGAAAAAGTTCGGCCCATCACTATAAATTATGCCTACCACCTTTGATAATTTTTTAGCTATCATATTCATTGTTTCGTTCCACCGCATGTATTTATTGAAAATTACACTAAGGTTTTCGACCGGAGTTGCCCTTTAAGCACATTGTGAATTAATAATATAAGAGCTTTCTGAAAGCCAATTGCACGGTGGCCTCCGCAGGTGGTCCCTCCAGGGTGGCGGCAGCCATGACGCACGAGGGCTACCAGGTGTCCGTGGTGGCCGAGTGGTTCCACGTCGTGCCCCACGTCGACATTGGTTTTGCTCCTGTCAACTCGACCTTCGACCCCAGCAGCAACGTCTACCTCGAGGTGAGAGTGACCTCTTTAGACCCAGCGTAAACTGCTCAGAGTTACTTTAAGAAATGCTAGATTTTCCTCAATCGTACGAATAAAGTTGGTGTACGCAAAGATCTGTTTCTGCGGCAATCTTCGGAATTCACAATGGACATTGCAGTTTTTTTTTGTTTTTTTTGTTAATAGCTCATTATTTGTTATAATCTTTGCCCTTTTTTATGTAATGGTGGGCGCATCTTGTTTTTCTTGCTTCTTTCCATAAACTGTTTAAATGCTGACTGCCAGACACAGAACGCTGCAACGCATTTGGCGTTTCGAATCAGAGTCTCGAAGTTCATGAAAATTTGGTTCTCGCGAAAATTAAGTCATTTTGCTACAGTATGTGTCACCCATAATAATTTCCCCTTTTTTCCGCAGCGGAGTGTACGGGGGCCGAAAGCTCTTCGAACAGTCTTGCGCTGCTTTTTTCTTGGTCCCCACCGTTACCTGTAATGGGAATAAACTTATATTATTATTAGCTTTTCCACCTGCTCTTGCCTGGAGATTGCTTTTTTGACTGCCTCAGACAGAGTGCCACAAAATGCACCTTTCTAAAAAGAACTATTTTTGGTTTGGAGTGATTTCATCTTCTCGCACGTTTCGGCTCAAAGATGACTTCTCTTTGGGGTCTAGCGTCACGGTGGTGTCAACGTACGAGTCATTTTGCTAGCCTCCCGTTGGCTGGAGCGAGCATGGAGGAGCGGCGCGCCCACTGTGCGCCTTTCCTCCGGACAAACAACAAACAAATTAGTTGTTACTGTAAAATCCCGTGAGATGCCCCACCCCCGAAAGATAGCCCATCCCCATTTTCGGCTTGATTTGCTATATTGTTTTAAGCACCGAAAGATAGCCCATCCCCATTTTCGGCTTGATTTGCTATATTGTTTTAAACACCGAAAGATAGCCCATCTTCATTTCGGCTTGATTTGCTATATTGTTTTAAGCACCGAAAGATAGCCCATCCCCATTTTCGGCTTGATTTGCTATATTGTTTTAAGCACCGAAAGATAGCCCATCCCCATTTTCGGCTTGATTTGCTATATTGTTTTAAACACCGAAAGATAGCCCATCCCCATTTTCGGCTTGATTTGCTATATTGTTTTAAGCACCAAAAGATAGCCCATCCCCATTTTCGGCTTGATTTGCTATATTGTTTTAAGCACCAAAAGATAGCCCATCCCCATTTTCGGCTTGATTTGCTATATTGTTTTAAACACCGAAAGATAGCCCATCCCCATTTTCGGCTTGATTTGCTATATTGTTTTAAGCACCGAAAGATAGCCCATCCCCATTTTCGGCTTGATTTGCTATATTGTTTTAAGCACCGAAAGATAGCCCATCCCCATTTTCGGCTTGATTTGCTATATTGTTTTAAACACCGAAAGATAGCCCATCCCCATTTTCGGCTTGATTTGCTATATTGTTTTAAGCACCAAAAGATAGCCCATCCCCATTTTCAGCTTGATTTGCTATAGTTTTAAACACCGAAAGATAGCCCATCCCCATTTTCGGCTTGATTTGCTATATTGTTTTAAGCACTGAAAGCCATCCCCATTTCGGCTTGATTTGCTATATTGTTTTAAGCACCGAAAGATAGCCCATCCCCATTTTCGGCTTGATTTGCTATATTGTTTTAAACACCGAAAGATAGCCCATCCCCATTTTCGGCTTGATTTGCTATATTGTTTTAAGCACCGAAAGATAGCCCGTCCCCATTTTCGGCTTGATTTGCTATATTGTTTTAAACACCGAAAGATAGCCCATCCCCATTTTCGGCTTGATTTGCTATATTGTTTTAAGCACCGAAAGATAGCCCATCCCCATTTTCGGCTTGATTTGCTATATTGTTTTAAGCACCGAAAGATAGCCCATCCCCATTTTCGGCTTGATTTGCTATATTGTTTTAAACACCGAAAGATAGCCCATCCCCATTTTCGGCTTGATTTGCTATATTGTTTTAAGCACCGAAAGATAGCCCACTCCTAGTAATAGTAGTGTTGGTATCAATGATGGCCTCGTCGTAAATGCGGCTAGTTATAGCTATGGCGGTATATAAGCAAATATAAGCGAACGTTGCTGACTGGAAAGTACAATCATCTTTGCTTCGTTGCCCCTTGCGACCCTAACAAGCGTGGAAGGGACGCGACCTAAAAATAGCAATTTTTTAAACTTTTCTCGATTGTATGTTGAAAGTTAGCCCACTCCATATTTTGACGTGATTTGCTCTTGATGTTAGGTGGGCTTTCTCTCGGGCTTTTACAATAGGTTGGTGGTGGGCTCATACCCTTTTGCCAACAAATGCCCTATCTTAGCGGAAGCAGGACTACCATTTTGAGGCTCTCTGTTGAGACTCCGGTCTTTTTTAATACCCTTTAACCCATTGCAGACAAATTTCTTTTCATAAAAGATACTGCGCAACTTTAGTTTAAAATCTGCAATTTGCACAAAAATTAAAGCTGACATTCGCTTTGCTTTCAGATGTCTGTTGCTCTCACTAATAATTCCTGACCATCTAGCGGGTCCATTCAGTAAATATGTTACTGAGTGGTATTGTTAGAAACATTCAAGACGGTGGAGAGCAGCAAATAACATCTAAAAGCCAAGTGCTTTTTTTTTTTAATTTTCGTGCAAATCGTTTGTTTTTAAGTAGTTTTATAGTCATCAGATAGCTGGTACAACTCGTGATTTAAAAGGGTAGTGCACCTGTCTCTTTCAGATTAAAGTTCCTATATTCCTTAAGTAGCTAAAGCGGACCTCCGCGTTGAGGCCGTGTCGTCTTTTCCTCTTGGTGAAACTGTGAAACAAACAGCAAAATGTCCTGAAGGGGGCAGAGCAGTAGTAATACAGATGCCGTCTGCCAGAGAGTGAACGAAAAAAAGCTTTGAAACCGAAACACAAGGCAGACTCGTTGTTAATATTCGTGATTAGTAGCCAAGGGGATAACACCTAGTAGTGCCTACACGCTTTTTGATGGCCTCAATGCCAGAAGCCCGTGGCGCTCGGTCGCAAAATCTGACGTGGATGCACTGTTGCCGCCATCACGCAGAGCCTGGGCATCTTGATAGCGGTGCCGGGTTTCTGGCTCATCCTGACGCTGCTGGCTTTCCTCATCTTCTTCCTGTGCCGCTGCTGCGACTCTGGTCTCAAGAAAAAGCGACGACTCACCCCGCTCAAGTGGACGCTGGCGCTGTTTGCACTGCTCTGCTGGTGGGGTCTCTCGTCTGTTTCCACTTGGCGTTAGCTGGCCAATGTCTGTGCGCATGCACTGTCAATACCGCGTTTTGGGGCACATGCACAATATGCCCTTTTCGCAATTCAGTCTGGCAACATTGGCCACTACATCATCATCATCACGATGAAAAGAGGGAACCCCTGAAAATACGAGACATTGAGATAGGACCATGTAGAAGAATACAAATATCTGGGAGTATGGCTCAGGGAGGGAAGGTAATATCTAAAGAAACACGGAAGAAAATATAATTAGGTAGGGAAAAATAAATTAAGCTATTGTGAAACTCTAGGCACTATAGAATTATAATGAATAGGAAGTGTCGAGAGGTATATGGAAAGAAGTAATGGTGCCAGTACTGTCTTTTGGCAATGGGGCACTGTGTGGGAGATCAGAGGTTCTATCTGGATTGGACATTCGACGAATGAGCATGGGCAGGTTAGCACTGAGAGTGCATGGGAACACACCAAATGAGGGAGTGCAGGGGGCTGGTCATCCTTTGAAAGCAGAGGCAATTAGTAATTTAAAATTTGAAGAAAGGTTAATTGAAATGGATGATACCCGGTGGGCTCGGAAAGTATTTATACATAAAAAGTTTAAGCACAAAATGGGCAAACCATACCCGAAAGCTGACATTGAATTGCACACTAGTGATGGGGCTGAGCAGACTAGATCAGTCGAAAAGGGAGTGAAGGAAGCAGAAAAGAAAATGTGGGAGGAAAGAATGCAAGAAAAATCAGCTTTAACAATGTACAGGTCGCAAATACCGGACATAAGAAGGGAAAATGTGTTCGAAAATTTACGGTGAAGTTCTTTGTTGTTCGAGGCGAGAACATGAGTGTTAAGGACAGAGACGTATAGGGATAAATTTCATCAGATAGACACATTATGTGCCATATGCCATAGTGAGAGTGAAACGCTGGAACGTTTGATCTTGTCGTGCAGAAGGCTTCGCCTGCCCTCCCTGAAGGGGTAGTGGATTTGGCGGAGGCGCTGGGTTTTGCTAGCGGGGATGTAATAATGGAGGAAGTTAGTAGATTGGTGGACATTATGTAGCGAAAATCGATTGAAGTAAAACTACGGTAACTAGCACATAGCAATATGAGTTTGGGGGCCAGAATAGTCCACACCGGAAAGGTCAAGGGCCAACACAAGAGGGAGGGGGGGGACCAAACAATTTTAAAGATAAGAGACCTCGTGCTCCGTGCATTTTGTAAACTCGCAGCTTTGCCAGTGATACCTTTAGAATTGATTTTTATATGACTACTTTGGGCCCTGACCTGATGTGATAACAAGAATTAAAATGACACCGCACCACCAACGTGCTGGCTTTTTTAGTAGAACCAGAGAGCAAGTACACTGTTGTTCCCGTTGCTTAATTCACTCAGGAATTAACCAAGCTCAACATGTGTTTAAAAAATCAATCTGTTAATTTGACAGTTATTGCTTTCCTGGCGGTTTTTATTACAAGACTCTGAACGAATACTTGACTCTTAATGGGGATTTTTTTTTTTTAAGTCGAGAATTTTGAGCTTGCTGCGTTATCTTTCGCAGTTGCTCCTGCTGATTGAGACTTCGCGCAGCCGAGACGCATTCTTCAACGAAGAGCTCGCGCTTGCAGCCTAGTAGCGGAATTCTTCGACATTAAAAAAGTTGTTGAGCAAAAAAATAAGTGAAACAAAGGGTGAATACGTTAAAAGAGCAGAGCTACATTGCGAGCAAAAATGAATCGACGAGATGAGATCACTATGGCCCATGCCATTTCTAGCGCTCGAGACATGGGAACCGGGACTCGTAGCCGGTTGCCTACGGGCCACATACCAGCGAGTCGCGGGCCGCGTCTTTGAGACCCCTGGCTTATTGTGTCAGGCACACGCTCGGTGTCTTATGGGAGCCTGAAAATGTGAAAAACTCTTTCATAAATTCATTGCCATTTTGCTCTAATATTTGAGCTGTGTTGTTGCTCAAATATCAGTCCAGCTTTTGGCACACTAATGGCGGTAGAAATGTAGTTCCTTATTGGGCACCGTCGCTTTCATACTTCTTTGGCAAACAGTAGCGTGCTTTTTGCCGTACAGTTACTCCAAGTTTTTTCAGTTTCGATGGTGACAGACTGCCGTTCAGTACTAAAAGCTTAGCCGAGTAAAGCTTTGGTAAACTTCCCCTCATCTAGTTGCTTGTCAGCCTGCTGCATGCTTTGAGGTTTCTATTCGAAAGGATTTATTGCACTATCTCCGGTCAAATGATCCTATATTCTTTCTAATGTCAATTCATACAACTTTCACATTCTTACGGACTTCTACGTTCCTTCAAACACTCACCCTTGATATTTTTAAAATAAAATTTTGGTCGCACCCCAAAAGTTGGATTGTTTTCGCTCAGTACATTCTCGATTTTAGGCTGGCCCTCTCGTAATATTGCGGCACCATTTCGCTTGTGACAACACAAATAATTTTTTTTAAGCTATGCTCTTGCTCCTATGCCTTTGATGGCGCCGCACGCAACTTGCGAGGCAGAGTGTGGCTGTTGCCTGGGAGCGTAGGTTGCACGCTTAGTCTGTCGGTCCTTTTCTGTGACAAATGTCAGATGTTCATGGTATATTTACAATACGGAGTTTTAATTCGAGGAGGGGATTAAACGAGTTGCGAGGTCACGTGCACAGCGTCAAATGCTCGCTAATCCCTCGAGCACGTGGGTAGTCGCGGAAAACCTGTAAACGGCCTGCAGAATATCTGCCGTTCCGTCGGAGCAACCGGACTTGCATCTTTTGTCGAAGGATTACTGTTGGCAGTATGGAGCTGTGTGATACCTTTCTTTTTTTTTCTCTGTCTTTTGGTTGATGAGCCTGTGAAGCTCGCACACATGTTCATGAAAAGAAAGACTCCGTCGACTCAACTCTGTCGTGCGAGGGGTTGCTCCGAGTTTCTGAGGTGCCTCCGTATTCTCACGGCTTTTCCTCCTCAAAGCGCCATGACATATTTGGTTTTCTCCACAGAGAAAGATCTGTCGTGTGAATGCATCATGAGTGTCAGGTGTCGGATTCGAGTACCCATTGAGGTAGAACGGCATGTGACGAGCTCTCTGCAACCTCTCCTTCAGCGGTGCTCTCGCCCTGGGCCTGTTTGGCAATGACCAGGCACACGGCGGAATGGTTGCAGTGCAGAAGTCCACTCAAGACATGGAGGATAGCCTCAGCTCTATGGGGAACCAGGTAACCTCTCTTTCTCTCCCTCTCTCCCTCCCTCCCTCTCGGATTGAGTAGCCTCTCAAACCCAGTTTTTGCACAAACCATTGCTTCTAGACTGAAACGGAGTTCTGTTCTACGTTCAGCGAACGTCAAGTTCGTTTCTATCATTAGTTAGCCGGAGCGATAAAACACACTTTCATAGTCCACTTTAGCTGTCGGAACTGATTATTTGCAGTAGTCCTTAAAAAAATAGTAGGGGTGTGCAAATATTCGAAATTTCGAATACGAATCGAATATTTCCCTTATTCGAAGCGTATTCGATTCGAAAATTGCATATTCAGAAGTTCCCGAATATTCGGCCAAATTCGAATATTCGGGAAAAACGGCGAATATTCGCACAAACTGCGAATATTCGAGCAAGTAACGAATAATCTACCTGCCACGCAGTCCCCTATGAATATGTTTATTCATTGAGAAAGGCGTATGATGCGTGCATTATCGGTCTGCTCCGCTTCTATCTGTCCGATGGCAGCAAGAAAGGATCAGTTTCGGTTTCTTTTTCACCAAGTCGTTTCTTATGTGGCACTTTTATACACCAACTCATGTTTACAAACAAACCGGAGCGCCCCTAGCGGACGCCACCGGCGCCGCGCATGCGCGGTGGACGGTGGGCAAGAAGCCCGCCGTCGCCCATAAACAAACCATTGGATTGCGTTGTTGTCGGCGTCGGTGGGAGCCCCCGTGCTCTTTTTCGCGTTGGAATTGTTGATTCTACGTCCTCCTAACAATGTCTGACTACTTGAGCGGCTTCAGCAAAATTAACGAGGCAAAACTTAGCGTGAATAATGTGACGGGCGGCGATTCATTTCACTTGGACGCCGCAGAATGGGCGCTAAAGCCTGACTCCCACGATGAGATTCTGCTCGCTATCTTCAGTCGCGACGTCGCTCGGGCTGCAAAAGCTTGGACCGTAGCTGAGATGGTGGGCGTCGATACTGAAAATCGCAAAGTAGAATCGGGCATTACAAGTTGGTGACGGCCACTGGTAACAATGACCAACATCTTCTTGTATCTACTGTTTACACTTAGCCTACTTACCCCAACCAGCCTTCAAAAGTGTTTTGAGGCCTGCACTTAGTTCTTAGAGCAATTACCGGGTCAACGTTTGGTTTGCGGGAAGCTGTCGTTTGAACAAGCTGACGACAAAAAGCAGACAAGTTTGAAAAAGCAGACGACAGTTCGAACGCATGCGCAATGGAGTGCGGGCAAGCACCGCGTCCCGCGTCAACAAACCATTGGAATGTCACGTTGTCGGCGTCTGTGTGAGTATGCATACTTTTTTTCACGTTGGAATTCTCGATTCTACATCCTTGTAGCAATGTCTTACCACTTCAATCGCCTGAGCGAAATTATCAAGGCTCGTTACGCCGCTAAACTTTACGTTAATAATTTGACGTACAGCGATTCATTCGCATGAACGCCGCAGAATGAACGTCGAAACCATGATTAGATTCTTCTAGCTATTTTCGGTGGCGACGTCGCTCGTGCTGCAAAAATGTAGAAGGTAGCGGCGATGATCGACGTCGATACTGAAAATCGGAAGCGGGAACAGACCAAGCGTAACAAGTCGGTGATGGCCACAGGTACCAATGATCAACATCTTGTATCTATTGTTTACACCGAGCCTACCTAAGTCTTTTGAGGCCTGCAATTACTTCTTATTGCAATCACCGGGTCAAAGTTTGGTTTACGGGCCGCTTTTGTTTGAACGAGCAGACGACAAAAAGCAGACAAGTTTGAAAGAGCAGACGAAAGTTCGAACGATCAGGCGGCCGTATGAATTTGAAGACGCACTGAACCCGTGGGTGGTCCGGACAACTTGGCGGTTTTCTCTCGTTCATGTTGGAACAAAACAAATACATCTGGCGACCACGAAGTGTTGCCCGCACAAGCAATCGTAGTTCGACAGCGTCTGCTTTGCTTTTTTCACGGCTACTATCCACGTTCTCGGACGAACGGAGGGGGCAGAAACACATGAAAACTGATCTTCAAACCTTTCCAGGCTCTCTTGGTACAGCCCCGTCGCAGCATTTTGACGAGAAGGCAGGTTTTTTGTCTTGTTTCTTCCGAGAGAACACAGGAATGCATGTCTCGCACGGCGACTTCTGCCCACCACCCCAGACCGGAAGTGCGATCGACGCGCCACCACCGCGGCGTGACGTAGGAGAGTTGAGTTCGTGTATAGCAATATGTGATGTGATCGCGCCGCGCGTTCTATAAATTGACAGAATAAAAAAAAAAAAAAAAACCTCGAGAGTGAAATATATATATAAAATAAATCTCGAGAGTGTTATCTAATATAAATGTTTAAAAATTAAAAAAAAAAAAGAAAGAGCAAGGTGCGAGCAGAGCATTGCATCGCCATCGACAACAACTCTTGCCACTCCCGCGCAGTTAAAACTAGGGGGTCGCGAACCTACCCAGGTTCGAGTTCGACCAAGTTCAACTTTTTCGATCTTTCACCGTGATGTTCTACAAAGGTTCGGCTGAAGTTCAACCTTTTTGCGCATGCGCCAAAAAAAAATCTAGTTGACTTTACCTGGTGGAGGAAAAGTGCAGTATTTGTTGGGTTTATTGGCATCACTAGTTCACATTAATAACTAATGAAAGAGTTAAAAACGCATATTTTCGCTATTATATGGTGTAAACATTTGTAACCATTTTATAAAATATAAAATAAACTACTTTCTAAATTATTTGTTCCCAAAGATTCGAAATATTCGTCTAGCAGCCGGGCAACACTGTCCATTAGTTGAACTTCTTCGAACTTTAGTGAAATTTCGCAGGTTTCCAAAGTGCAAGGGACTTCCTACTGCCGGAAATGTTGCCACGGCGCGCTTACTGTCTGAACAGGTTGAGCATTCAATTTTTCTACACGATAATTTGTAATGAGTGAATTACTAGAAGTATCTTTAGCCTGCTGCAGCCCAGTAAAATGCAGTTGCATTGATTTATTTTAAAAAGGCAATTAAACCTACTGTTACCTCTTGTTTTGCAATTTTTTTATTACTAGACACATATTCGATATTCGATTCGATATTCGAAGCCCGTTTTTTGTCTTATTCGTATTCGATTCGTATTCGAAAATTTCAATATTCGCACACCCCTAAAAAATAGTGGTCTACTCAATATTTTTAGACATTTGTGTAAACATTATGCCAACCTCGTCTATTTTGCATGTCATATAGTTTGATGTGTTGTGTAAAAAGGTTTTAGTGCCAACGTCTTCCTTTCCTTTTTTTGTTTTTTGTTTGCTTTTTTGAATAGCAACGTCCCGCATCTTTTTACGTCTCGTGTAATGCTCGTACGGACCCTCGAGGTTGAATGAACGGCTGTGACAAACCAGCGAACGCTCACTGGGGAGTGGAGGTATCCGCCCTAAATCATGTCTGTGGAGACGTCGCAAAGCATAGGTTTAAGTCGTAGTGTCATGGCCTCCTATGTAGGGGAAAGCCTGTGCCTTTCGCGGCAGAACAACAGGTTGTCAGGTTGTGGTGAAAAAAGGGAGGAGGAGCAGTAGGCGAGGGGGAACTATTCAGAAGCCAGTGCCACAAGGGTATCCTGGCAGCCGTACAACAAACCACGTCT
Organism: Ixodes persulcatus; assembly: GCA_013358835.2. Classification (NCBI taxonomy): domain Eukaryota; kingdom Metazoa; phylum Arthropoda; class Arachnida; order Ixodida; family Ixodidae; genus Ixodes; species Ixodes persulcatus. The sequence continues at coordinate 329,725 of JABSTQ010009555.1, forward strand.
TTTTTCGTTTGGTGGGAAAAGTGAAAAGAAAAAAATTGACTGTCTCTTGGGCATTTTCCAAAGGTATTCTCCTTCTGCAGGCACAGTAAGGAGGTCACTCAAGGGCACATTGCGAGGGTTTTGTTAACATATAAAGCCACTGCAGTCTCGCATTACGCTGCGACATCATGGTGCCACGTGACGTCACGGTGTCGCGTGACGTAATTGCGTCGGGATGACTCCATGGCGTCACCTGACGACATCGCAGTGTCACAAGACATCATGATGTCGCACGACATTATGAAGTCCCGCGACGTCATGAAGTCGTTGGCTGTGTTTCAAATCTTACCCAAATGAAGATCCGAGTGACTCTGGCGGGACGTGTCACGTGACAAAACAGAGCAACGCTGGACGCGGGTAGGTTTTCGAATGTGAAGGTACAAAGCCCTTACCCCGGGGTAAGATGGAGTAAATTTTGGAACACGGCCATAATGTCACGCGACGTCATTAGGTCACATGACGACGCCATGATATCATAGGTGACGTAACAATTCGCATGACACTGTTGTCGTACGTCATTGAGGTACATGCCACAAACACCGAATCCCCAGCGGCTAACCCTATAAATGCTATGTATTTAAAAAGATTAATTCCTCCTTACTTTATTTATTTAGCGTTTCCTCCTCTCTTAATTGGTGTAGAAATCATAAATGAAAATGGACGACAAACATACATTTTTTTTTTTTTTTCAGATAGGACAATTAAGAAAAAGGAGAATTTTGGAAAGTGCTTGGGAGTGTGTGAGGGCACCACCATCCCTCTTTCCTTTATGTTCTGTCGTTCCATCTCCCAGTTTTGGTGACTGGCTCTGGTGTGGAAGGTGCAGGCTTTCCCCCTACGTAGGAGGCCGTGGCACAGCATTTGTCCGCACAACGGCCGGGGTACGATTGTATTCGAGAACAAATAATCAAAGACTCTCGCGGGGCCTAGAGCCACTAAACAAGTCATGCTTCAGAATAACCATGCTTCGGCCATCTTTGTGCTTAAAATATTTGTTGCCAGTTATCCGAAGCTTCATCCGAAACCGCAGGAAGTGCTTTTCTGTCCTCCAGAAATGTTAAAACAGTTTGCGACAGAGCATTACAATAACGCCCGAGCTTCCTCACATCGGCATCTAAAGCTTGCGAAGTCTCACTTTTGAGTTGTAAGGATCGCCAACCGCGTCCGCCAGGCACCAAAATGGCGGCGCTCGAAAAAAATTTGAATGACGAAGTGCCGTTACTCAAAGCGTAGCCACGGTCCTTAGATAAACTACCGTATTTACTCTAGTAATAGCCGCACTATTTACAAACAAGGCCCTTGCGTCTGCTTTCCCGCAGAACACATATACAGCCAATCATTGCATTGCGCATAAACAACACAGCCATAAGGCTCTTGCGTCTACTTTCCTGCAAAACAAATATACAGCCAATCATTTCGTTGCACATCAATAACACAGCGATAAGGCCCTTGCATCTACTTTTCTGCAAAGCACATATACAGCCAATCATTACGTTGCACATAAACAACACAGTGATAAGGCCCTTGCGTCTACTTTCCTGCAAACCACATATTTAGCCAATCATTGCATTGCGCATAAATAACACAGCCATAAGGCCCTTGCGTCTGCTTTCCCGCAGAACACATATACAGCCAATCATTGCATTGCGCATAAACAACACAGCCATAAGGCCCTTGCGTCTACTTTCCTGCAAAACAAATATACAGCCAATCATTTCGTTGCACATCAATAACACAGCGATAAGGCCCTTGTGTCTACTTTTCTGCAAAGCACATATACAGCCAATCATTGCGTTGCACATAAACAACACAGTGATAAGGCCCTTGCGTCTACTTTCCTGCAAACCACATATTTAGCCAATCATTGCATTGCGCATAAACAACACAGCCATAAGGCCCTTGCGTCTACTTTCCTGCAAAACAAATATACAGCCAATCATTTGGTTGCACATCAATAACACAGCGAATAGGCCCTTGCGTCTACTTTTCTGCAAAGCGCATATACAGCCAATCATTGCGTTGCACATAAACAACACAGTGATAAGGCCCTTGCGTCTACTTTCCTGCAAACCCCATATACAGCCAATCATTGCGTTGCACATCAATAACACAGCGATAAGGCCCTTGCGTCTTCTTTCCTGCAAAACACATATACAGCCAATCATTGCGTTGCGCATCAATAACACAGCGATAAGGCCCTTGCGTCTACTTTCCTGCAAAGCACATATACAGCCAATCATTGCGTTGCGCATCAATAACACAGCGATAAGGCCCTTGGGTCTACTTCCCTGCAAAGCACATATACAGCCAATCATTGCGTTGCGCATCAATAACACAGCGATAAGGCCCTCGCGTCTACTTTCCCGCAGAACACACATACTGCCAATCATTGCATTGCACATAAACAACACGGTGAGTAACTAGATCGTGAACACGATTCTCCATACAAATGCAATCTTCACAGACGGTATCTTTGCGGAGAGACGTTATCTCTGTTCTGTAAACCGCTCGAATCACGCTGCCGATCGCGGCGATTCGCCATCCGCGTGCTCGGGGGAAAAGCGAAACCTTCAAGTTTTCTTCGTAAACGATGCGGCTAATACTCGAGTAAGTACGCTACTTACTGGTCTGGAAAATTTGCTGGCTTGTACCCTGGTAAATTTTGACACCACAAGTGGCGTCGTTGCAAGTAGGAGTCAACAAAAGTGAAAAGAAAATTAGAAATTTCTAAAAAAGAATTTGAGAAGGTTGAATAATTTTTTTAAAGCGGATGTAGCACTCTTTATGTGGTGTTTCGGTTATTTTGAAACGATATGTTTACGGTGGTGGAGTGTAGATGGCGTTTCCGACCATCCAAGTTCTCAACAAGTTTGTGGGATTAAAAAAAAAAAAAAAAAAGCAGATGAATGCAGTCAATTTCTTTACTGTGGCTTCTCCGAATGCACGTCCCTCTGTTAAGTTCTCCGAGTGATCCGATTGGATTACTCCCAACGATGGCAGCGCGCCTCTGGTACTTCGATTTGCCTTTAGGGAAAATATTTCCCCAGTGTGACGAAAAGACTGGGTGATCTAAGGATCGTGGCATAGCTTAAGGATCCTCAAACTTTTCAGTCTTTGGGAACTCTTATCTGCCTCGAGTGGAAACCGAGGAACCCCTCCTGGTCTCCGTGTCGATGGAATAAAGCAGCGGTGAAGCTTCAGACTTTGGAAACAATAATGCATGTTCTAGAGAGTGTTTCGCTCATGGTTATGCATCGACAAGGGGTTCATATCTGCTAACATAGTGCCTACACTGGGAAAACACTTTGCTCGGGGGCAGGAACGGTCGAGGAAGTGTGAGAACTCTGGGAGCCCTTGAGGACTCTACGGAGGACCCCCGTGTCCCTAGCAACCCAGTTTGAGAACCCGTGGCGTAACTTATTTGATGGCTTTAGCCAATGCCACGTAAAAAATGAGGCCTTCGGGTGACGTCGTCGGCGGATCCCCGACCCGCGGCAAGCATGCCCTAGCTTGACGACAGCCGTGAGCTAGGCGGCGCCATGTGGATCCGCTGGCAATGACGCTCGGGGGGGGGGAGGGGAAGGCCTTGCCTTCCGGGTGGTGTCGCCCTAGACGGGCCCCTCTGACGTGCCCGTCTCTGGCAGACGCGCTTCCTGGACCGGTCCCTGGGGCAGAGCGCCCAGCAGGAGCTGTCCGGCCTGGCCCTGGCCCTGGCGGGTCCCCTGTCGGACCCCGCAGCACGCAACCTGCTGGACCGCTCCCTGGAGCTCATGAAGGGCAATCTGAGCGTTGGGGCCGCCCGGGCCCAGGAGCTGCAGTCCCGGGTGGGCCACCTCACCCTCAGCCCCCTGCCCAGGGCCCTCCAGCTCGTCGAGCTCTTCCGGTGAGCGTCCAAAGGGGGGCTGAAGACTGGAACGGAATGGAGCAAATCCCGAGCGCTGACGTCGCTGGTCCCGAGAGAAAAAATGAAAAGATGTGTCGCGAATTGCCCTGCCATTGTGTTGCTACCTGAAACATTCTTGGTTTAGCGCTCGTGGTGCTAAACCACTAGCACTAAGCCAAGTGTTTAGTGGAGTTTGTGGTGAGTTAGTGTTAGTTAGTTTGAGTTTGAATTGGTTAGAGTAGTCAGAGTTAGTGGAGTTAGTGATGGTGACTTCACTTTTTACGCATAGATTTTTCTGCCACATGTAGAGGGTAAATTAACGTTTCTAATAGTACACTCATTTGGGAAACTCTCCCTTGAAACCTGGACCACTGGCATCCACCAAGACCGAACGAAATACGATAACAGCATCACCCTTTAGCGACGAGTTAAAGTTGCTTCATATGGTTACTGCTAGAGTCGCTGAATATTCCCAGAGTACCGAAACTCCCAGGCTCAAGGTACCAAGATGCCCAATCTTTTTTCTTTACTGTGGTCACCATAAGCTTCTAAAAAAGCATGTTTTTGCATAAAAACAAACAAAAAGCTCTTTTTGTATGAAATTTTATTGGAGATTAGTACAGGAATGACAGGCGCGTCCCGACCTGGGTGCGTCCTAACTTAGGTGATTCGCCATAGACCTGTGCCTTGCCTCAGAGCCACCGAGGTGGCTCTGGGGCAAAGTACAGGTCTATGGATCCCCAATTGACGGGTTTGGATTCCGACTGAGGTGCCCGCCACTCGACGGACGCTTATTGCAAGAAGGCCTGCAGATTTCGGTTTCCTGGTGAAAGATTTAAATTTATCCTCAGTCCTTTTGCTGGAGCGTGCCAGATGCCCTTCATTGGCTCATAAAATTCTCAAATTTTACTTTTTCTCGTATTGATGCAATAACACGGTGCAGAAGACTTCAGACCTTGTAAAAAAAAGTCTGCACGTGCTCAATTGTGTTTGACAGTTAGCTGTGCATTGCTGGGTGGCTCCGATTCGGTAAAATACTGGTTAAACCGGGAAAACACTTCGCTTGGGGTCCGGGGCGGTCGAGGAAATATGGGAGCTCTGGGACCCACAAGGGTACTTGGGATGGCACGTCTTCAAAGTGCTGTCCCTCTCCCCGCACGCCATCTCTTACTCGAGTGCACAAACTTTAAAACAAGCACAACAACAATGTGCACCGACATGATCAGCGAGAAAATTATGCAGCGTAGAGCGAGAGTGGCAGGCAGAAATGCCCCTTCGAACACTTACGTGCACACATTGTGAGTGTGCTAGGACCGCACTAGATGGCGTGCCCTTGACCGTTGGTTGTCTTTGATCTTCAAAGGGCGCTAATCTGTATTTTGAGATGGTTCTCTTATTGCACAGACCCAACCTACCGTATTTGCACGAATATAACGCGACCACGAATATAACGCGAGGGCAGGTTTTGATGCCCATAAAAAGGAAAAAAGGATATTATTACTATTATAACGCGAGCCGAGGCCGCGTCAATTTCGCACGTGGGGGCATAGCAGAAGTGAAAAGTCCATGGAAATAGAAGAAATATCAGTTTATGTTTTGACTGCACTCATCCTGACTCCTCGAGTCCTTCGTTTACAATCCACTTGGCGACTACGCAGATAGGCAGCAGCACGGCACCGCTTGTCTGGTAGTTCCTTTTTCTTCGGTGTGGGCTCCTAGGCAGCCCACAATCCAAGAAAGGCACGAAACAGGAGCACCAACACACAAACACCAGACCACTCTGGAGCAGAAACTAAAAAATGCGCAGGCAGAAAAAATATTGCTGATCCCGATACACGATCACACTTCTTGTTCTGGTCCCTCCGCGTGTTGCACGATTACGTAAACGCGGTCGGTGGTCTTTTGGCTTGGCTTGTGTTGACTTGACTTGACTTGGCCTGGCTTGGCTTGAATTGGCCAGTGCCCGCATTCTCACATGGCGCGCGCGCTGAGTTTCTGCAGCGTGTGCGCGCGCGTTGTACAAACACAAAAGCGATAAAAAAAATTTTTATGTTTTCTGTTTGCCCCTTTACGTGGCCGAATAGCTAATAAATTCCCTTCCACACCCCAACTTCTTTTCCCACCCGATCTCCTGCATTGAGCACGAGGGATGGCTTTCTCCTCTGGCTTTCTCCGGACTCGCGCGCCTCGTGGATGAACTCGATTCCGAATATAACGCGAGGTGCGTTTTGGAGCGCGTAATTTCGAAAAAAAAAACTCGAGTTATATTCGTGCAAATACGGTATGTGCCCTAAGCGTCCTAGGAAACCCAAAATGAAGATCATGCTTGGCCTTTTCTCCCCATCCGAAAACAAAGCAAAACATTGCATTGCACTTTTATTTTTGACCCTGCATGATTGTAATTTTTTTTTTTTTTTTTAGGAATCTTAGGGTGCATAGATTCTGCGCCATAAAAGGACAATCTTAAAACCCACTTCAGTGCCCCTTTGAGTTGATCTTGACCATCAGTTTCTCAACTGTCGCCTGCCGACTGCTGGTTCTTTCCGATTGTTGGTTCTCCTTGACTGTTGGTCCTCCTCTACCGTCGGTTCTCTCGACGTTCTCCTTGAATGTCTGTTGATCTTGACCGTTAGTTGTTTTCGACCAATGGATGTCCTTGGCCATTCGTTGTTTTCAACTTTCGTTTCCCGCCGTCGGTTCTCTTAATTGTTAGTTGTATTCAACCATTTGTTGTCCTTGACCTTTAGCTGTCCTCGGCCATTGGTTGTCCTCAACCGTTGCTTGTCGCTGACCGCCTGCTGTTCTGTGCAGGTGGCCCGCCACCATCGGCCTGCTGTGTGTCCTCATCCTGGTGTGCCTGCTCCTGCTGTGGGGCGTCATCCGGCACTCTCGCTGCCTCCTCATCCTGTGCGTGGCTGCCCCCCCCTCCGCCGTTCCTCTTCCTCACTGCCTCCTCTCCCCAGGTTCTCCGTGCTGGGGCTGCTGTCTGTGGTGCTCTGCTGGGTCATGGTCTCCCTCTACCTCGGCATCTGCGTGGTGAGCCGCACTCTTCTCTCGCTCGCCAAAGGCACAGTGACAAAAGTCCATTTTGGCTTTAGCTCGGGTTTTTTTTTTATCTTGTGGAACCCGTTGCTGCATTCAGTGCGATCTAAGGAATCCTTCCCGGTTTTTGCAGCGGTGCAATAAAGTGTGGGTCCTCAAACTATGTTCCTAGGAAGCCAGGAGTTTCGCAAGGTACCCTCGAGTGTTCCCCCAGCTCCCAAATTTCCTTGACTGTCCCTGCCTCGAAGTAAAGTGTCTATCCAGATGAAGCAATATCTTAGCAGATCTGAGCCATTCATTAATGCGTGACTATGAGCCAAGCAATCCGTAGTTTGTGCCTTATTGTTCGGGTTTAGCTGACTCGCATGATGGGAAGGGTAGCTCCGAAGGTGGCGACTGGATTTCTTAAAGACTTAGCGGACTCGTAAATATTAAATATGGTAGGACCTCTCTTAGTAAAAACCGGTATATTAGGGATGCGGATACATTGAAGGAAAATTGAAGCATGCTTCAAATACCTGTCCAGGCGCTTGAGATACTGATGTGAAGAGTGTTCTGCAAAAATCTCACTTCAGTGGATGTGGGTTCTGTCTTAGCACACCGCTTGTGTGCGGTCTGTAGCAGCTGATGTGGGCACGGGCGGGCAATCCTGAACGGATTTTGTTCGCCCATGTTGGTCGTAGCAAGGCCATGGGATATAATGTCAGCAATGTAGCGATGTTTCTGGTTTGTTGTCGTAGCGCGCTCAACCCACAGCGTTGCACCCTGTGGGGGGAAGAAGGGGGAGGGTACGGGCTGTGGATTAGAGCTAGTTCACCTTCCTTGCACTCGACGGAGTGAGAATTTTTTTTCACCACCCTCTTTTACGTCGTGTTAGGATCCTCTTGTGCGAGTTCCAGGCACCACTTTTGTCCCCTTTAACGATTAGCCCGTCCCTCAAAATTCTTACAAAAGCATCTTTCCTCTCTTCTGCCCGTGGCTTTGACAGCACTGCATGCAGCTGAGATAGAGTGCAGTAACATGTCTCCCTCCAATGCATTACTTGGCTCATTGGGACCATAGCATTCGCCGTTTGCCAAATTACGGTGAAACAAAGTATAGAACTGCCCCTCCCGTTGTTCCAGGCCGGGTCAGACTTCTGCCTGGACCCGGAGCCGTTCCTGCAGAAGCAGTCCAGTGGGATGCTGGACTCCGGTGGGTAGACACTTCTGCGTTCTCCATGGGCTACTGTAGACGAGGGTGTGTTGACGCTTTTGGTGCGTTTCCAGTGGTGCTTGGCTACTACCTCCACTGTGGGGACGACGTCACCAGCCCCTTCATTGAGGTGAGCCTCAACGAGATCACTTGCGTGCCATGTGCGGCTTCAATTTTGAAAGGGCCAGACTTTGGAGGGGATTTTGAGTTCCAAAACGCCGCAATAATCTTTGGGGCACGGAAAAATTAAGACTTTATTTTTGTTCACATTTTGTTGAAGGAACCCTAAACTTCCAAAAAGATTTTTTTTTTTTTAAGCGTAGATAAGGGACATTGTCACAAATCTAACTTTTCTGGATAAAAAAAAGAAATATACATGCTTCATCATGGTGACAAAGACTGGTAAGCACAGAATGTGTACTGTCGAGACCGGTTATAACAAAGTCGGTTATAACGAAATAGCGGCTACAGCGAAGCGATCACGATTTCCCATTCCCTTTTGCACTTCGTTCTAACCGAAGTCTGTTATAACGAAATAGCGGATATAGCGATATGATTTCCGATTCCCATTGACTTCGTTATAACCGGTTTCGACAGTAATAGGCTTTACATCTATCGGCGTTTGTCTGGCGAAGGCTCTTCCTGCTACTTTGCTGTTTCCTACGTTCTCGAGGAAAGTTCTGCGGCCATCTGTTTCGCCAAAGAGAAGTATCCGAATGGTGTCGCCTCGCCATGGGGAAAGTCTGTTGAAATTCGCTCACATTTTTAACAAATGCCGTGACATGGTGCAGCACGACAAGCCCACGTGTATTTAAAACGACCCTGACACTGCACAAAAAAAGGTTTTGCCAGGCGATTTAATATGGTGTTAGAAGACTAGCCAATCTATATTTTGCTACAGCGTCGCATGTATATTTAATAAAGTAAAAAAAAATGCAACTACTCAAAACCGAAATTGAACTGGGGAGGAAGAGGAAATGTAGAGAGAAGAGCTGCCGGGAAAGTCCCGTGGTTGCACCCGGCCACATTTTTTTTTCCTTCGTATTTTTTTTTTTTGCTTTGTGAAGCAGGCGAAAAACACACATCTCGCATGTCGCACGAAAAACGCAGAAGTCAAGCACTTGATGCTTGACGTTTGTGCGTTTTTCAAGCTCTTACCAATTCGTGTTCGTAAGGCGAGCAATGTTTTCAGCCACGAGAAGGTGTGACAACTCGGCGACGTCTTCGTGCAAATCAGCTTGGTGGTCGGGCGTGTCGTACGGAATAAATCATACAGTAAAACCTCGTTAATTCGGATCTCATGGGACCGGCAAAAATGTCAGAATTATCCGAAAGTCGAAATATCGAAAGGACAAAGAAAACTGCGCGAAAACGTTTCCCTGTGGCATACCTTTATTCTGAGAAGAAATCGGTTATTACCGCCTGCTTTCTGGACGACACTTGGGCGGAGACGGCAACTTTCGTTAGCGCGGTCGAGTGCTCCACCGCACTCGCACTGTCGGAGCTACGCATCCCGTGCGCTGACGATTTAGCACAGCAAGGCCTCTTCTAGTTTCGGGTGCACCAACTTCCACGGCCGCTTTCTTTTCGCGTTGAACTTCTCGCTCTCGAAAGCCCGTAGGATATCGGCCTCAATTTTCACGTACGTGGCCAAACTGCTTCTCTTGACGTCGTAACTTTCAATCACTTGTTGAGAGACGCCGTCCTTCAAGGTCCTTAGTATTTCCACTTTCGTCGCTAAATTCTTAGCCTCGTACAGCTGCAACGGAAAACGAGTAGCGCAACTGACCAATAATCGGAGCGGCAAAATCGCGACACCCGGCACTATTTTTCCCGAGCGCGCGGACAGCGAGAGTGCCAGTCACGTTGCATTTTACAACGTAGGGGTGGCCGGTTAAAATAGCGGGCTTTAGGATCCCCGCGTTGAGGCATGAAACGTGACTGCCACTCTCGCTATCGGCGCGCTCGGGAACAATAGCCCCGCGTGTCGCGATTTCGCCATTCTGATCGTCAGTCACCTGTGCTACCATTTTTCCGTTGCAGCTATGCTTCTGCCGCTTCCATGCCAGGAGAGTAGTGGGTAGCGCGCTGAAGCACGGCAATCCAAAGCAAAACTGGTGCGAAACATGGAGAACCGGAAGAGCGGAGAACCATGGGAAAACCGGAAAATCCACGTGTGCGCCTCGGATGGATAGCGGTCATACCCTTTGGAACGGGTGGTAGCTAGCGCCACCTGCCGAATTCGTCCGAATTAACCATAGCGCGCCGGGTTCCCTCCGAATTAATGAGCGTTTGCTGCCATTCACTAATACATACGTTTGACGGGACCGGATCGGCAGTTCAAATTATCCGAATTTCCGAATTAGCGGGGGTTGAATTAACGAGGTTTTACTCTAGTTGTTTTAATCGGTAAACGATTTCTCTCTCGAAGCTAGGCAGACTCGACGGTATTGCGAACGACAGTTCTGAAGTAGAGGTCCCATGTCCATTGTCCGCCGCCATCACTTAGTCTGCTTCGTTCTGCCGTCCAGCTTGCGACTCTTGCGATACAACGCCATGTTGAGAATTATGCAAAGAATGCAGATTGCATCCAGTTCTCTCTGCAACCTTTTTTTTTTTCTCGTTCGACATATTTGCAGTTTTTTAGAAGCCACAAAAAATGGGTATCATATTTTTTTTTCTATTTTTAATATTGAGTGTGCACCTTCGATGACCCACGACTTTGATTACATATGGTGTGTGTGTGTGTAGACCATAGAGAATGACACGTGACCGCGAAGAAGATAGTGAGCACGACTCAGACCGGCCAGTTCTCGATTGGCGATTTTTGCGTGAAAAGAAAACAAATTTCGAGCCGCAAATTGTGTTCTGGGTAGTTGGGCTCTCATATGTCATGTACAAATAAAAACCTTGGCGAGCATAAATGCCCTGTCAGTGTCCCTTGAAAGCCGCAAGGCACACGGCTACGCCTACATGAAGGTGTTTGCTTTTGCGTGCGAGAGCAAACACCGTCCTTCGATAGTTTTTGTCGGTAAAGCACTTGGCTCACAATCTCAAGGTGTAGGGTTCAAATCCAGCCATAGACTTTTTTTTTAAAATTCTTTTATATGGTTCCCTATGGGAGTAATGTTCGGTGTCTGTTTTTGGTTACAAATCTCCACGAAAATCTGCTGATAAAGCACAGTCTGGGTTAAAAAGAAAGAAAGAATTGTGTAGGGCAATAATTATGTTGCAAGGTGCTAAGAGCGATTCCGAAACATTCTTCTATTTCAAGACGCCGACCCCGAAATAAAAGCACGTTTCGGACCTGCTCGGAGGGATTTAGCGGTGTATTTGCACTATATTTAGCGTTATGTGAATACTATTTGAATTTTCTAATAGTAGTTCTGAATAATATGCTGCTATTTGATATTCGCTTCGAGGTGAACTGCAATATTCATATTTTTTAAAGCGTTGATCGGGGCGGTTGGGCCCCTTTGAGTGCACTTCTCACCGGGCACCTCTGCACTGCGGGTCCTGCGGGTATTGCTTCCCCGCAGTGCGCAAGTGCTCGATGAGAAGCGCACTGAACGGGGCTAACCCGTTGCCATTATGCAAGAGTACAGTGGAATCCCGTTAATTTGAACCCGAGGAAGACCAGAACTTTGTCTGAATAATGCGAAGCTTGAATTACCGGGAGTTTCCTTCCTAGAAACACATAGGACGGGACCTGCATGTTAGTTTGAATTATCCGCGAGTTTGAATTAAGAGAGCTTGAATTAACGAGATTCCACTGTATAGAGGCACCAATGTCTTGACAGCCTGCATTCATCAATCGTGCTAGTTTTCTTTGTGTCAATTTTGAAATAGAAGAAAGAATATTTGCATATAGCAAGCAGATTTATAAAGCCCGCGATTAGGAGAGCTGCGGCAAATCTGTTGTTTGCATGCCACAGTTCATATAGTTATATTAAAATTAAATGAGCTAGAAGTGGACAAGTGGAAGGTTGGGAACAACCTTCACAAAATCAGCTGAATTTTCGTTTAAGCATGGTGCATGGTAGGGAAAGTTTGAGAAACTATTTGATTCGAAAATATTTGACCAAAACTACTAATTTGCTTAGAATTCACTTCAAACTCCAAATGTACTATTTGCACATGCCTAACTATATTTTATTTATTAAGCTTTTTCGGGGAAACTTTTGTTTGTGACATGAACATCATATAGAGGCACATCGAAAACAATGTTTTTGGTAGTTTTAACATTTCTTTATAAATACATACTTTTGGACATTACACGAAAGGTTGGGATGCTCCTCACTGTTCGCAAAAGGAGGATCATGAAGGGGCCCGATAAGTGACATGCATTTAGAATGCCTTTGGGAGGTGGCAAAGAAGCAGCCCATCTTTCCCACTTGACGCGCGACTACCCCGTTTGTGCAGCCCCTGCGGGATGCCCGGGGTGCGGTGGACGGACTCCAGACGCTGCTTGTGCCGGTGACCCACGTGGCTGACCGCTACTTCCCCCGCAAGGAGGTCAGTGCCCTCCGTCGGAGGCGTTGGGCAACGAGCCGCCGCACGTCCGCGGGGCACATCGAAAGTTCCGAGACGCACCCGAGCACAGGGGGCTTCCTTGGCCCAGCGGGGTGGGATGGAGCCAATTCCTTTTTATGCCGCTTTATGGTCGTGGAATGTGCAGTTTTTTTCCCCATGTTGGCTGCCCTAACTGTCCAGATTCAAAGTGAATTCTTGTTTACCTCGTTTGTACACTAGGCTTCTACTTTGCTTTTCTTCCTTCCGGAACGAGGTTTGCCCAGTTCCTTCAGAAAAGCTTTGGAACTATGCACGGATTAAGGTACAGTGAAACCTCGATAAGGCGTAGTTCAATGGGAACGCGGATAAAGTATGCGCAAAGCGCTAGTACGGCTTAAGAGAAAATGACAAATACACACCACCTACCGTATTTACTCGATTCTCTAAGCCGGCATCGATTCTAGGCCGACCCTCAAAAACAGCAAAGCCGAAAAAAAAAAAAAAAAATCCTCGAATCTAGGTTGACCAGAAAGGAACGGTAAAACACCATAAATTAAACACAGAACGGCATTTATTTCTGATATAAAATACTAGATCGGCCACGAAGCCGACGAGGTGTTAGCGGTTTATGTTCGCGTCTTCAAACAGACGCGAGCAACGCCGCGAGTCGCCGTGAGCAACAAACAAAAGTAAACTTTTTTTTTTTGTGCGTGTGTGCGCGCGTCCGCGAAAGAGAGAAGGGAGGGGGCAAGGAGCAAGATGCATGGCTAGCATGGCGCATCGCGTTCTTCTCCCTCCCTTTCCCCCCTTCCGTAGCGAGGGTATGCGGGAGCTGCGCGGCAGCGGAGGCGCGAAACCCGACGTATGCGTGTTGCGTACGCGCGCAAGCGGCGGCCATGGGGGAGGGAGGTAGGGCAGGGCAGCAAGAGAAATCCCGGTCAGAAAACCGCAACTATGCGCAACTAATCGCAAGTTCGGAACCTCCTGCGCAGCCCGCCAAGCCAGCCAAGCCTGCGACCGAGATGTCAACAACGCTGTTCGGAGGAGCTCCGCTCCTCCTCTCCCACTAGCCGGGCCCGTAAACTGTGTAAACCGCGTCAACTACCGCCTCTGCACTGGTCCCCCGCCAGCAACGTTGCCGATGTTCGTTGGTTCGCCTGCTGAACGGCGGCGAGTTGCGCGGCGCCGAGCCAGCCGAACTCGCGCCCCCGTTGCCTTCGCCCTTACGCTGGGTCGGCTTCGCGTGTTCGCTCCCGCGTTGCTGCTGGTGCGCGGTGGCCCGGCCGCACGCTGGCAGCAGCTTCTAACTTAGTACACACCGGGAAGTGAAAACGCTGCGTGTTGACCGGTAAGTACATGATAAGCGACTACGCATTAAGCGGGCATTGAATGCATTAGGTTTAACGGGAGACATGTCGGGGATCTGACTAAGCTACTTTTAAAGCGGAACTACGGCTTATGCGGGTTCGTGGTACCGAGGTTTTACTGTATGTCTGGTTTTAATGAACAGCTGAAAATCCACCTCGATTGCTCAGAGGCAAAGCGCTGGCCTACGGAACCTTTGTTCGTTTGTACCGAGATTTCGGTTGCATGTCAAAAGGATCCCAGGTGGTCGAAATTGAATCCCCAGTCATCCAATACCCTTTGTTGGTTTGGCACGTAAAACCTTCAAATTTGACTTTGAAGACAAAAACGAACCCCGTTCACTCAGCTCCGTTTCATTTATTTCTTTAGGTCGGAGGCATAGAGACGGGGGTAAACAAGGCCAAAGTAAAAGTTCTGTCTAAAGCTTCTTTAGATTGTGAACTCGCTCCGTCGTCCCTTTGTCTTGAGTGTGTTATTCTTTCTGTCGTCTTTGATGCTTCAGGTGCACTCTTTGCTGAGTCAGCTGGGACAGGAGCTGAACAGCACCCAGACCGTGCTGGCTCAGCTGGGACTCTTGCTGGACTGCCCCCGCATCCATCAGCAGTACCGCAGTGCGATGGGCGCCACCTGCACGGGGCTCTTGTGAGTTGACGTCTTGCGGCTCAGAACTTGCATCCAGAACTCTCACAGGACATGCTTAAAACTCACATCCAGAACTTGCCTAGAACTTGCATATAGAACTCACCTAGAACTTGCATTCAAAACTAGCGTAGAACTCTCATCCAAAACTCGTCTAGAACTCGCATCCAGAAATCGTTTAGAACTCGCCTAGAAACTCGCGTCCTGAACTCATTTAGATCTCGCAACCAGGAATCGCTTAGAACTCGTATATCGAAACTGCCTAGAACTCGCATCTATAATTTACTTAAAACATGCCTAGAACTCGCTTAGAACATGCCTAGAACATGCATCCAGAACTCACTTAAAACTTCTCTAGAACTTGCATCCAGAGCTTGCCTCTAACTTGCTTCAAACACGACTAGAACCTGCATCCAGAACTCGCTTAGAACTCGGCTGGAACCTGCATCTATAACTCGCTTAGAACATGCATCTAGAACTCACTTGAAACTCTTTTTCAAAAGTGGCTAAAACTGTATACATTTAGAACTCACTTAGAACTCACTCTCATTCAGTAACTTGTCTACAACTCGCCACAATATTCCGTGTCATTGCCACCTGGAAATTCATAGCAAAAAGCGAGGTGGGTGATGTCTTAGTGTCTGAAAAGTTTAGAAAAAGCTATAAAATACCCATAATTTTTGTACATACTGTGTTTGCCGTACAATGTGCCCCTAAAGTATAATATTATTATTTTTTTCTTGTTTTGCTGGCATGCAATGCGGGGAGGTCGACTTACAATTGTGTAAATACGGTAGCTAGCACAGCTGAACAGATGGACTGAACTCAAAACTTCGGTTAGTTTTTTACCTAAAACACTTGCAAAGTAATGTTTTACTATCGTGCGAATTCAGTTAGTCTTTTACCTAAAACACTTGCAAAGTAATGTTTTACTATCGTGCAAATTCAGTTAGTTTTTGACCTAAAACACTTGCAAAGTAATGTTTTACTATCGTGCGAATTCAGTTAGTTTTTTTTTACCTAAAACACTTGCAAAGTAATGTTTTACTATCGTGCGAAATCTGTTCCTTGCACAAGCGTGACAAACGACGGCAATGGATATTGTATTTTCATGCAGCTAAAAGACTGCCGTAAACTCGAACGAGACAATATTTGTCGGTCTAGCAGGATGCAAATCGTGCACACCAATTGCATCTTTCAGAGCACCAAACGCCTTTAGGCTAACTGGACAGCGGCGACAAGTGCAAGCTAACCCAAGTTATTTGCTTAGTCTTTCTAGCACTAATGCTCGTTCCACGAAAGCATGTGTTGACATCCTTTCGTGGAACAAGCATGTTTGGCAACACTCGCAAAAGCACATATGGCAACACTTGCATTTGCCCGTACTTCTCGCCGCAACTTTTGCAACCGGCCTCCAAGATGGCAACATCTGACGGCAGAACACGGTGGCTCCGGCGAGGCCATTTGTTGCCGACTCATGGGCGGATTGGGTCACTAAGCATGCTGGTCCAAGATGCGTTTCAGGCACCGCAGTTTGAAGCCACGTTTGCAGATGCGACCGCAGGGTCGGGGTTTCTACTAACTTTGGAAACCTAGAATTGTTGAGGAATTTCAAAGCATCCGGAAAAGTCGAGGAATTGTCGGGAAAATTGTCATGAAGTTGGCCAAGTCGGGGAAAATGGGTAATGTGGGCGGCGCAGTGACGCGTCAACGAAGCGGGAGTGTGCAGCGTGCGGCGGCGTGGATGGTTTTCACACCGAGTAGCGTTTGCCCGAGGCGTTGCTGGAAAGAGATGCCACCTTTCTATTCGCCGACTATATGGGAACGGCTGCCGCACAACCCCATCTTCTGCATTTTCTTTTCTCGTAATGGTCGGGAAATTTAATCGAAATATTTGGGCCCGGAAAAGTGGGGAAATTTGAGGGGAGCGATCGGGAGCGCTCCGCCAGAGTGTGCAGCGGTGCCTCTCGTCCCAGGGAGGGCACGGCCTTCATGCTGGCCTCCGCGGCTGGAGCGGGCCTCCTGTTCACGGTGCTCATCTGGGTGGCCTCCCACACCTGGATCCACATCCGGCAGAGGTAAGCCCCTCCTTCCCTCTACCCCTCCTCCCCTCCTCACGTGGCCCCATCGCAGACGGCCCCGGGAAGCCCTGGACGAGGAGGACCCCTTCCTGCCACCCTCCGCGGTGGGTGGTGCTGCAGCCAGGCGCAGCCGCGACACGTACGCCCCAGCACACCTCTGACTCCCCTCCCCCTCCCCTCCCCCCACCCCGGGGGACATCTCGGAGAGGGCCTCCGGGGCGCTCTGCGGGCGGGGTCGGGCGTGTCGGCTGCGGCGGTTTCTGCAGGTCATCTTGAGGCGGTGACTTGAGTCTGCGACGGAGCGCGCAATTCGCGCGGAAGCCGCCTCGGTTGCTTTGAGACGTAGCGCCGTCCCACGGATCCTTGGGTTGTGGGTTTCAATCCCGCGATCGGATGCCCGGGATCGGATCCAGACTTGTCGCGGAGAAGGCGGAGGTTTCGCTGCGCGTCAAAGGATCCACGGGTGGTAGAAATTATTTCTCGGTCTTCCGCCGGGGCGTGCCAGATGCCCTTAGTTGGTTTGGCGCTCAAAACCCCCAAATTTGACGATTTGCACGGAGCCACTCTAGCCCCAGCTCTGCAGGGGGTAGACGGGGGCCGTGTTCCTGAAGTCGCTCGATCTCTCTCCGGAACGAGGGGTTTGTGCCTCGGCGTTCGAAAGCCCACTGGCATCCGCGTTGTGTCGTGTAGTACGACCCACGGGAGTAAAGGCTGGTTTGCGCAGTTGCGATTGCGGAACCGCTTACGATGAGAGAACACGCTTCCGCCATCTGTGAGGTAGCCCTGGAATCGCTTCTGATCTGTGACTGAAGGTTCTGCAATATTTGCACGGTCAAATCTATGCCTTATCTGCGAGAAATAGTTGCTTATAATGTTGTCAGAATTGACATCGCGTATTAAGGGCCAGGTTACGTGAGAAAAGCAATGCATTGCGCTCGAGTGTTTCGCTCGACCAACATTCAGGAAAAGGTCATACAGTCAATTCCTGCTATGTATGAAAGTTTGTTACCACGGGAACTTTGGTGTTGTGAAATCAGGAAAGGGCAATGATATAGTAGTTGTGGTGGGACTCGATTGAGCTTTAGTTCCAAAAACCAATCGTTCTAGACTGATTGCACTTTCTGTAAAGGAGCAGCACGTTGCGATTCTTAGGAAAATTGCACCGTGACATTGTCGTCATGGGCACCAGCAAACGTTCCGATTATTTGTCGGGTGTTTATTACCCTAGACGCAATTGCTTGAGCAGCCTCATCCTCACCGTTTAAGAAATCATTATTGCGAACTCTTTAAATGATTTGTTGTTCCTTCATCTTCTCTTGAATGATAACTAATTATGTCGGAGTTGATGCCCAACATACATGTGCCGAAATCGCCCGCGATATCTGCCTTCTTTTTTGTCACTTGCCACCTTGGTGATGTACACGTTTTCTCTTCGAGAGAAATCGCCCATGCTGTTGCATTTGCCAGCATTTGCCATTGAGAACAATCTGTTTCTGTTGTAAACTGTGCCAAATTGTTGCACGAAATCACATGGCGACTGGTACCGTCCCTCGAGGTATCGACTAAAGAGGTTTGAAATTCCTCTTTGTACCGACGTGCTGTCAACACACCATATTGAGCAGATTTGGCTTGGCTTGAGCCCAAACCTGATACAGAACAGCCTCTGCGGGGAGTTTGGGGGTCTTGGAGTTCTCGCGGAATGCTCCTCTACATCGTCATCATCTCTGAGCAATATTTAGGTTTCCGACGTTTCCTGCCTCCGAGCAGCAGTTAACACAGCATCTGCACTTTCTTGAGCCGTTTGGTGACAGAGCTAGCTGTGATATCAATCGGAAAAATAATTTCATATTTCTTTAATTCATGAATTGGGTGACCGGGTTTAATTTTTCTTTAGAAGAACTTTGTTGAAGAGTAGCAGCGTTCCAAAATTTGCCCGTAGTGGGAAGACGGGAAATTGATAATGCTTAGCCTTTGCGGAAATCTCGTTCAAGCGGTGTTTGCTCTAGCGGGATTGACTGTATAAGCAATATAGCCACAGGCCTATATCGCGTATATGACATTGTCAGGCTGTGGCATGGCACCCTGATGTTGCATGGCACTCGTGCCGTGACACCGTGATGCCATATGACTAAGTCACGGTGTCGTGTGACATGACATCACAGCGTTATGCGATGTCGGGGTGCCACGTAATGTCATGATGTCACATGACACCCGGATGTCGCCCGAGCCTGCGACGTTGTGGTGTCGGGGGATGTCGCGAGGTCGAGTGACATCACAATGCCACGTGACGTCGGGGTCGCAGCATGTGTACTGCTTCTTCGCGACGCATCCCGTGCATCTCCATGTTTATCGGATATGATGAAGGCATGGTAAAAGAATGATGCATAAAAAATTATAACAGTATATATATATGCGGATCAGGGGTATTTCAGGGCTGCACAATAGATTGTGCTAGTGTGTTTGCTGGTTGTAAGGGTTTAGAGGCAAATGCGAAGTGCTTGAACGCTGATGCATGAATTAACTTGGGCCTGGGAGTGTGAAGTGATAAGTGCACAGTGGTGTCGTCCTCGTTTTCGCATTGCCAGCCTTGCGCCTATTTCACGAGTGGCAACTTTAGTGCACAACCGTGCTTCCCACATGCTCAACATTTTCCTAAAATTTACTGATTTAGTAGTTTCCGACGACGCTCGGCAAGTTTTCTAGTTCGAGCCATATGCTTATTCTCTATAATTAAAAAGTTAATGAACATGTTTTAGTTAATTATCTGACTTATGTGCCGATTATCCCCGCATATTATGTCCCCCCCGGCCGTACAACTCGCCTCCACAGACTGGATTGGTGCAGCTTTTGCAGCTTTATTGAAACAAGTGTGCAAAGCCTAGAAAAATGCGCCGTAGAAATAATAACGATAATAAAAGAACATGGGGGAGCATTCCTGCAGTGTGCATCCCGTCGCGCTTGGCGAGACTGGAAGACGTGTACGCCACAAGGTGGCTTCTGGCTGAATCTACAGATTTTAGTGGATTGGAATTTGCTCCAAAATGGTGCCACTTGCCATTTTGCCAGTGGAGTTGCGATTAGATTGCTTTCTGCTTTTTGATAGAGGCGACCCCCTTCCAGTTGGAAGGGGAAGTGGCATTCTTCTTCTGGGAAGATTAGTTGTTGCTCCTTTTAAATAATACCTTTGCAACTGGGCAGACCAAGTCTCTGCTGTTGGGCAGGATGTCCCTGTAGTTGGTCGCAACAGCAGCTCGCCGCATTAAAAATCTGGGGCAGAGAGAGCTACTGTTACAGTCATCGGCAAATGCTCTGTGCTCCTAGGCAGGGTAGTTCTTGTACCTGTGACAGACTGCTGTTACGATCATTAGGAAAGACTTTATGCTCATGGACGTAGCAGGTTTTGTGTTGGGGCAAGGTGGTACTTTGTTTTATTTTTAGGCAGAGCTATACTCTGTGGTCGGCTGGAGTGACTTTGTTCCGGGTTAGATCTGTTTTTGTCCTTGGGGAGAGTTGTGCTTGCTGTTGGGAGCATCTTCATGACCTTTTCCTTGGAAGTGTTACTCCAAGATCGGAGGGGGTGACTTGTACTTAGCCAGGCTTCGGACGAATCAACCTTTTCTTGGTGTCTGAATGCTGACACAACTGCAATTTGTCTCGCATTTGTGCACTGGAGCTTTGGCTGTCCTACTTCTACACCGAGTCGTTGAATTCGGTCTTGGAGAGTTTGACACCTCATGTCATACATCCCTTTGCGATTGGAAACTTTACAAGAGTTAAATAATAGGCGTTTTGGACGATGGGATGACAGAGAGATGAAAACGGGAGCCTGCAGCCTTAGCCTCGCACTGCAATCTTGTTAATTTTTCGAGAAATGGAAATTTAAAGGAAAAAAGGATGCTACTATTTCGTTCAACTTTAGCTTCACATGGGATAAAATCTAAAGGCACCTGGTAATCCTTACTCAAGTGTCCCGTAGGTTGGTAACCTCTACTACCGCAGTGTAGCAATGTCATAGTCAACAGCGTTACCAGCTAAATGTAACAGTAGGTATATTGATGGCCGGTGATGTCTACAGCTCATCTTTCAAACTGCTGTTTCGATTCGACGGATGCACGTTAGTCTTAATCTTTGCTGCCTCTACCGAGGATGCCTGGCGCATCGCGAAAAGAGGTTTTCACCAATACTGGGAGAGAGACAAAGGAAAGCGATTGGCATCCCGGAACCAAGGAAAGTGAGCATCCTCCGAAACACGCTTCTTTTTTGGGAAAACCAAATGCCGTTTTTCTGTACCCAACCGAATGCCGTTTTTCTGTACCCGTAGCTTAGGCTCCTCTCCCTGTCACTCGGTACGTCGTCCCCGTCCTTTCATCGGCGACTGCCGTGACAGTAGGCAAGGACGAGGGATGTTCGGTTTTCTCCTGCAAAGAAAAAGAAGAGTGCAGTGTTTTAGAGGATGGCCACTCCACGTTGCCTGGCGCTGGCTTCAGAGTCGTCATTCCTCCTAGCCACCCGCACCCTTCCTTTTCCTGCGGCTGTCCTTTGTTCCGGCGGCCAACCCACAGGCTTTCTGGACACACTGCAGAGGCTGGACACTTTAAAGATGGACTCCCCTCTGTTGCAGGGCTTTGTGTCATAGCTTGGATTGGGGCCAGTCTTTGTCGATACCAACCATTCTCAGATTGTATTCCGGGCTGCACTCATTTGTTGCCAGTGTAGAGCGGGGGCACGATTGGCGACACATGATAGCCAAGCTTTAGGCACAGTGTCTGGAAGCTCGGGCGACGTTTTGCTCCGTCGCAGTTTCGGTGACGGTGTCCGTCGCAGGAGGGTAAGGTGTTTGGCGGCGTGATTTTGCGTGAAGTTCTATACTCCGTTTAACATTGTCTGACCGCAGCCAACGCTACGATTCGATGAAGCCAATCAGTCGGCGCCAAAAGTGGATCGTTGTGACACTTGTCGTCCTTTTGCGTTTGCTATCACCGGCTCTAAGACAATTGCTCGCAAAAAAAGTGCAGGATCGTGCTGAATTTACTGCGCGTGTTTGGTTTAGCCGCTGATAAGCAAACGCACAAAGACGACGTGCACCGTGACAGCACACTTTTGGCACCGCTTGATTGACTCCATCGGATTGTAGCATTGGCTATGGTCGGACTTTATGTGAATTTGAGTTTATACACCTAGCTACAAAAATTTGAATGCCTCAAGATAACCGAAGTGTTGCTACTCTGAAGCGTAGCTTATTTCGTGGCTTGGATCTTGGCGAGGGGAGGGCGCAGTGCTTGCACCGACGGCCTTTCGAGGGCCTCTGGTTCCCCGTGTTCCAGGAATGGACGTTCCGCAAGCCGTGAGGAGCAGGCGTTCCTGCAGGCCAGGTACACGCCGCCCCCTACGGTAGGTGACCCTCGCAAGCCTTGTGCCGCAAAGCCGGTCTCGTGTTCTAGAAAACTGCCCCGTCGCGGTTTGCAATGTGGCCTGCTGTCTGCTAGAAATCTGGCTTGTCGTCTGCAACAAACTGCCTCGTCGTCTGCTAGAAAGCAGCCTAGTTGTCTGCTGGCTACTGCCTGTGTTGATCATAGGGCGGTTTCACGCGAAACATACTTCCGTCTCAATATCTTGCTGGAGTCCATGCTGGGAACATTACCCTTTGAATTTACCATATGCACGGAAGCAGTGTTTTCCTGCTCGCTTAAGTTCTCTCACATTGTGGTGGACGGCACTTGGCATAAGAATCGGCGACATAAAGGGGAATCTGCTGGTACTCCATTTTTACTAATATTGATAATTATTTTAAGCTTGACCAGTTGCCTGAACAATCGGCCCCTCAACGAGCAAAATGGCCCTGGCGATTGCCGCAGGGGCGACTCTAAATGGGAAAAGAGCCAAGTAAGCGTGGGTAAATGCGACTGAGATATATCCTCGATCATGCATCTAGAGTTCTGTCGTCGACGGGGCCAATTGTCATGCTTTCGCATTCCACCATCACTTAAAACTTGGCGGGTGAAAACTGATTTCGTGAAACCGCTCTACGTGGCTAGATATTCACTTGAATGCAGAAAAGTTTTGCTCGGAGGCTTTCTCAGTGGTATTTAAGTTCCTAATGATAGTGTGTAGCTAGAAAAAGCTTCCGAACTATCCCTGATATCTGGCAATCCAACAATGAGATTATGTCTGCGCACTTACATGCTTGCGGGAACCCTAGAACACATGTGCATGACCAAGCTCATGAATTTGATCAACTTCATGAATAGGTAAAAGCTAGTTTGACGTAGCAAACTGTTTTAAGAAGTGCCGTGCAATTCTCGCGACCAGCGAAAGTCTTGCTCGTGCCAGCCGTTCTGTTTTGTTCTGCGAGTGCCTGACCTCCCTCGCATGTGAATGTTTTGTTTCTCCTCTTTTCCTTTGGGGCCCCTGCAACCCTGTTCCCTGCCAACGGGCAGTACCACCAAGCGCTGGCGCCGCGAAGGGCTCTACCGACCTGACCGCCTTGTTGCCGTTTCAGCACCACGACGGCGACCTGACGTGCGCCACCAAGTTTTGAGAGAGCAAACACGCAAAGGGAAAGCCCTCCTCGCTTTTTCTGACACTGACACACCCCTCCCGTGGGAAGAAGACCTTTACTATTATCACCATTCCTCGTCACCCAATGTCTGTTCTGTCAGCGCGTTCGTAGGAGCATCCTCCGAGTTCTGCCCAGCGCCAAAGGGCACAAGGCACACTCCTTCCCAGAGTCATCCAGCAGCGGCACACTGACGCCATCATTAGCGAGACAAGCTACAAAAAAGTGGCCCCCAACGATCATTGGTTGAAAGGAACATCTTGGGATATCAGAAGACTAGAGGCCTGCTTGCTGCACTCGTCGCAGTTCTCACCAGTCTTCAGCTTGGAGAAGCTAGACCTGACAAGCTAGGCCTAACAAGCTAGGCCTAACAAGCTAGGCCTAACAAGCTAGGCCTAACCAGCTAGGCCTGAGCAGCTAGGCCTAACAAACTGGGCCTAGTCTGCTAGGACTAACTCCAAGTCCTAAGTTGATGATTCAGCATCTCGTCTGTGCTACAAAACGTGTGTGTGACCAAGTGGGACGTTTCCCTGCAGTGCCGCTGGAACTCAAGAACAAACGGATGCTCATCCAACTTGGATCCTCGAGTCCACGGTCCAAATTCAGCTCGTCGGTGTTTGCGAACTAACCACACAAACATTCCGTGGGTGTTTTCTTTCTATTTCTCAACCATATCCGTCAATGCCACTTGTTTACTCTGTTTGTCTTCGGAATGTTTGTTTGTCTCTTAGCTGAGGGGTGGGGGGGAGGGGGGGAGGAGGGGAGGGAAAGCCCACACCTAGTCAGTAGCGAACGTGTGCGGACAGGAAGCGGCCATTTGAGCTCGAACTTTAAGACTCGTTTCGAGGCACCGGTTGTGAACGACGTTGCCGTGTGTCTCGCACCTCATCTTTCCCGTTGTACGGTGGGAGCATGCATTTGTTTTTTGTTTTCTCGCTTCTGTCTGCGGCAATCTCTTCTGCGCCATGCAGCCTCAGTGCCAGTGCCGTCTGCTTGGGGTCGCTAGATGTTCTGGCTGCCCGCCACTTTCGGTCAAACCCTCGACGCCATTTCTCGGTTGGGGAACTGTTGCTCAGGATCCGTGGCAGAATGGCTTGGTCAGACATGCCCGCGAGCAACTACTTTAATGTAATTCGATCAAAAACTGCTTCCTGCTGGAGGTGTGACCACCCTTGGAATGGTGTCACTGTAGCACTTTTCTCTGTATATCACCATGTTTAGGTCTTACGGGGGGGGGGGGACCTTCCACACAAATGCTCAAGTTCTGTACATATATGTCGCGGCGACGATGCGAACCTCGTTTTGTGGGACGATTTTCGAGCGTTCGTGAGCTAGGGGTCCTGGGCTTGTGGTGCAATCAGCATTGGAATTTGCGTAAACTGAAGCGTGCTAGTGGACCAATCGCGTACCGGTCTTCTCCCATTTGTTGCATTTTATTTCTCACGCGGTATTGCCTACGCTGTC
Organism: Ixodes persulcatus; assembly: GCA_013358835.2. Lineage (NCBI taxonomy): Eukaryota > Metazoa > Arthropoda > Arachnida > Ixodida > Ixodidae > Ixodes > Ixodes persulcatus. The sequence goes on from JABSTQ010009555.1 coordinate 354,500, forward strand.
GTGGCGAGACATTCCAAGCTTTTTTGCCGTTCCTTGTTTTGTCGTCGTTTACCACAGCGCGACAATCTGAAGCCACAACATTCTTTCGATAAGATCGTCACAAGCGCAACGACGCACCTTTTTACGTCGCAACTTGATGTCGAGGTTGAAGACATTCGGATTTATTTTAACGATTCATTTTAGGTTGTTAATTCTTCTACATACTGCGACCGGGAAACCGCACCATTCCTCAAGTTTTCGTTATGTTTGTGGCGAGACTGACGGACCGGAAAATTGCGCGAGGCTTCTTGGAAACTGCACATTGCTCCATGCAGTCGACTCGTACGCTCCCTACGCCCTGCAAGTTGTGCAGTCCATTCTGTTTTACCATTGCGAATTTGGAGCGCAAAGAAAACAGAATGAGCACGTAACAGAGCATATGCTCTCACCGTTTTGTTATCTCTTATTTGTGTATAGAGTCTCAAAATAGTAGACCAACACAAACTGCTTTGGATTGCTCTAATGCGTCGGGAAGATGGCAGGGACACTGCATATTTCCAAAATGGTCTTTTGCCAGGTTGTGTTCCATCTGTAATCTTTGTAACAGCTCACAGTCTTTTAGGGGGCAAATATGTTGGGGTTGACAAAGATGGCGCTTACACTGTAAAGCTGTCCGTTTTACTGTCGGACGTCCATAGCCATGTGCACATTCCTTACAGCGAAGTTCAGCTGCCACACACGTTCCATTACAACCCCTTCGAGAGGAAAACAAAGCAAGCGGTGTTTGCCAACACAGTTGTTTCTGCGGTGGCCAAAGTGTGCGTGATGAGAGTGTGTGTGTCGTGGTCGCTCAACATCTGTGCTCTGTGCCGTGAACACTCGGGCGCATTGCGAATCACGCTTCCTTCCACGCACATGCCCGCCGTGCCACCCCACCGTGGTTTTGTCTGTGCATTTGTTTGTCTCTGTATCTGTGTCCAAAGCAAAGTCGCCACCCCTTGGCCGAAACCCGCGCTTCGTTCACCCTCGCGAGCGTTTGTTTTGCTTAAACATGTACGACGTCGGGTTACAGACAAAATCTGTCCGACGTGATCCAAAGCGGCTCTTCAACAAGGACAACGGTCTTGATATTCCAGAAACTTTCCTCTTTCCACGCGGTTGGGCGGAATGCAAAACATGGTCTGGCAACCTGCGATATGGCCCATTCGTCTGCTATGAGTGTGCGTGTCACACGCTTGCGAATACAGAGGGCACCTCCTTGTTTCCGCAGATGCGACGCTTTAATCTGAATTTATTTTTTCAGATTCCTTCTTCATAGAGAAGCAATTCGGGACTAGCTGTAGGTGGCCGCTTTTTCCACGCTTTGCATTCCGGCTGCCCCAAAATTGGGAAAGAGAATTTCTAGGGTGGGAGTTTATTCGGAGCCGTAAAGTCCGGCTACAGCATCGAAGACTTCGAGAAACAAGGGAAACTCGGTGCTGGGCGCCACGTTGAAGTAGAAACGGCACCTTAAAGCATTGTTCCCGATGGCAGCGGTACCTTTCTTGGGTGACCCTCTTAAATGTGGCGTCTGGTACTGCTGTAGAAAAAATGGCCGCAATGAAGCAACCATCCACTGCAGCGGCAACTGCCAAAGTCTCGCAACCATGGGAACTGTTTGCAGACAACTTTTTAAAGGGAACGAAAGTATAGCTGTGGACCATACACACAGCCAGTGCTGCCCATAAAGCCGGCCGAACAAACAATCTACGGCTTTTTTTCTCGACCCGCGCAAAAGGCGAGACCATGTTTCCTACCGTTGGTACACCTAGCAGTTTTGTGGAAAAAGTAGCCAAACGAATAAAAACCGCTTATCCAATCTTCCGAGTGGCGACGTCAATCTCTCTGGCTTTTCGTTGCAGGTTTGCACGTGTTGGCATCTGTCCGACTTGAAACCATTTCTGCAGGGTAGAACCTGCCTGCACAGGGCATCTTGTCAAATGGTGGTCAACAGTTTTTCCTCAAAAACTGCGCATTGTGCAGAGAACAGCTTGTTGACGTATTGTCACTAGTTAGGTCCACAGGGCTTGAGTTAGGTAAAATGGTTAATTTTTTTTTATTATAGATAGTGGTATGTCTTTAATGACAAAGTTGCTGGGCATGGTCGAAAAATAAATATTTAAGGGCAATACAGAATTTTAATGCCCTTTGAATGCACCACTGTGGTTTTGTTGTCTTATTGGCTTTTGAACCCAAGATATTAAATAGGTAAAAAAAAAAAAAAAAAAAAACTAACCCTGACACTTCATTTTTTTTTTTTCAGGGCATGATTAAGTTTTTTGATTAAATCATACTAGAAATAACTTATACAGTTCTCGACGATGCCTAGAAAATGTAATTGAGACCATACCTTTATCTTCACTAATTTACGAGTCAATTAAAATATGGACAACCATTTTGTGTGGTGCATAGTTTTTGCAGGAAATGTTTTGCCAGTTTTTTGTGAAATAGCGTGTATGAAGTAAATTGCAGAATAAATCAGTTGGTCACTACTTTAGAGGAAGAAAGACTGCTGCTTCTCAGCAGTTGTGGTTCCCCTGAAAAAGAAACTGATGTTAGTCTGGAAACGTTGGAGGGCCCCCTCACATTAACAAATTATTTGGAAGTCCCTTATATTAAAGTTCAAGCCATACCCGACTCCGTCTAACATTTACGTTTAAATGGGTATCTTTGCATTATTAGTACCTCAAATGCCTACCAGTATTGCACACTTATTGTGACTGGCTAGAAGATGCACAAGTGTACGGGCCTTTATGTTTCCTTCTTGCAAGCCACCCGGGGCAACATTGCTTCGCGAATAAAGATTATTATTATTTACTACGGAACACTTATCCTTACTATAAACCTTTTCTTTCGTAAAATATGTTTTATCACAATGTTTCTATCGCATCAGCGAATTCGGTGCTTGCACAAACATTACGAGAAAGCGAAGTTCAGCGAGGGAGTAGTGTCTTTTTTTTGCCTGCAGTCTCGGGTTTCAGTATGTCTAAGCGTTGCATGTGGACATCTGTGAGTAGTGGATTTTCAGTTTTAATCCGATATCAAATTGTTTGTCGAAGCCGTGCGAGCTACTGACAACCCAAACAAACCCCAACATTGATGCTTTTTTTTTTTGTTTCTCTCTGGACGTTTTAGAGGTGCGTGACAAAACACCCCCAAAAATGCAACTGCAAAATACAATTGTCTATAGTCCGTTGCAACTCAAGAAGGTAGGGCGAGGGAAGGGAAAATCGGGGAGGAGGAAGCAGACGAGACGCTGGAGAGGAGGAGGTTCCCCACTCTCCTCTCCAGTGTTCTGTCTGCTTCCTCCTCCCCGGCCTTCCTTTCCCTCACCCTAGCTTCTTGAGTTGCAACGGAAGTTGAACGTACTATAGCGTGTGAAGAGCCTTTTTAAGATCCGTGGCTCCTCCTCACTTCGTTTCTTGATGACGTAAAGGGCAAAGGTATTTTTCAGAAATTTATAGAAATTTCGGAAATTGCACGTGCAATTATTAATGACATCCATCAGATGGGCTTTTGCGACCATTGCAAATGCACTCGTGGCTGACTTGGATATATCAAATCGTTGAGCCCGGGAGCGATATTGATGAGACATCGGCAGTCTCCTTGCTTTTCTTCTTGCTCTCGATGCGGTTGTGCTCGGCAGCTGCGCCGAGGACATCGAGAATGAGATTGGAAAGTCGGTGAGAGCTCGGACAAGTTTTTTTTTTTTTCGGTACCGGATTATCTTTTGGACTTTGAGAGATCAAGAATTTGGGGTTATCCTAGCGTTGCTCACCAAAGACTAAAACACGTCATTTTGCTCTTTCCTCGAGGGTGGCGGGTTGGCAGGCACACTTGCGCGAGGGTTCTGATCGTTCTGCAAGGCTCTGGTTCTGCACAGCCTTGCACACCACCCAGGATCACATTTTTGTCTTGCAAATAAATATCATTACCGTAATATTATTATTACATAAAAGAAAAAAAACAACAAAAAAACTGTTTGAGACTCACTAAATAGAAAGTTGCTAAAAAAACTTTCAGCCTTTCCACTCTGGTGAAGAAGGAAGACCAGTGAAGCTGTACTATGGTGGGAATGAAGTGATGGCCGGCTGCAAGTCGGCAACCCAGAGTGGAAAGGCCTGGAAAGGTTGCCGCCATCTATGAGCGACGGCAGCAACCAGCAAACGCAACACTCTGGACAGCTACCGCCATCTATGAGCGACGGCGGTAGCTGTCCAAAGTGTTGTGTCGACATTTCTCTGCTGGCGGACACAATCCTGGGGAAACTAGCCCTTAACACCTCCGCTGTAAAAATAAAATGGAGCCAAAAACGGATCCGTCGTCTGCACGCGGAGAAAGGACACGTGAAAGTGTGCAGCGAAATGAGCGTGCAATTGGCCGGTTGGCAGATGCGAGCAGTCGTGATTGCCGTGATCGAGAAAACAAAGTTAAACCACACTTTCAGTCATCCAAGAAGGCAAGGAGTGCACCATTGACATCTATGTCATTAATTCAAATCAAATCTGCATTTTTAAAATTTTTTTTATTTTAGATACGCCATTTGTAAGCATAAAAGATATTAGGACAATATCGAGGGTTCATTTCCAGTTGTTTGCGACAATGAGTGAATAAATGCGCACGTTTATTGTAAAAAAAATGAGTGCCAGACAGTACACCAAGAAATTAGTTTTGAAGCGATCACAGACTTGGGCGTGGCTTCCCCTTGAGGCCTTCTCACGTGTTGGTCAGATTGAGAAAAAAAAAATCGATACTGGGGTAGTTGGTGGCCCTTTAAATTAAAATTCAACTGAACTCGGAAGGCTGCTCCTAAGCATCCAGCCGTTTCCTTCTATAAAGCTTGGTTAATTTTAAATAGCCATATTTATGGACTGTACCGTCGGAAGGTCCAACGCCAACATTGAGGAATGTTTTGGGTGCCTCTGGAGACGCCCGAAAGACCTTCATGTCCTGTCAGAAGTTACATGTGTTCTTTCTCACAAATTCCTTAACGCATAATTAAGTAAAAAGGCTAATTTCCTTTACGATAAAGAAAGAGGGACATTTAAGACAAACCGACTTTCTTACATTGGAGACGATGGTTTTAACGCAGAATGTGTTCAAGGGCTGGGATCCCCGAGGAAAGTGTAACGAAATGGCGGGAAAAGCGCTACGAAATGTGTGGCACTTACTTTTGAGGACAATCTGTGCAAAAGAGTGGTACATTGAGAAGAAAGAAAAATTCTAAACGCACCCCAACGTGGGACTTGAACCGACGACCCCATAATTGGGAGCTCGACATTCTATCGCTGCGCCAATTGGCGGGTAAACTCGGCTAGCTGGCGTTGTCTCTACCACAACGGTCTCTACAAACTGTAAGAATGCGAACGCCAGTCGCCACCGTTTGCATTCGAAAAGTTAATGGGAAGAAACAAGAAATTCAAAACGTGCCTACCATCACATTAAAAAGGGGGACAGTTTGGAATAAAATGACACGGTATAAGCCTATAACCAAAGAAAAGAAAACTGCAACGTCCACCACAAACTCCGAGGAATGCCGTGGCCAGCTAGCTACTGTGCCTTTTTAATAAAACAATGATTGACAAGATCCAATGAAACGGCCATTTATTTGCCATCTGACGCTTGAGATAAAAGGCTGGAAGGTGTGCTACCCGGAGGGGCACTTGTCGACGCGTCTTTGCCAACAACCGCGCACCAGTTCCCCTGGTCGTGGTATTCTTCGAGGACGCAGCCAGGTGACACCCGCTCCAGCAGTCCAGAGAGTTCGCCACGCTCAAACAGGTGGTAGTACCTGCGCCCAATCCGAGGAAAGCCGTTAAAAGTGTCCAAAGTGCTCTTTACCCATACTGCGGAAATTCAACCCCGTACCCAAACAGGCCACAACACCCCTATTGGGCATGGGTTTGCAAACCCCTCTATCTCGAGGAATTCCTCATTGATTGACGGCTGGAGAACTTTTCTTAGTGTCGGCATCAATGCAGTAAAGCAGTGCAGAAGCCTACGGGCCCTTGAAACAATAAACTGCATGCTAGGGAGTGATTGGCTCGTAGTTACGTGTGAATCGGTATCTTGGATCTTCTAAAATGGTGCTTAAACAGGAAAAACGCTTTATAAAGGGGCAGAGACACTTGGGGAGCCCTTGGGTTCCTAACAAGTCTGTTTGACAGCCCGTGGTATTGGGTGCAGTAGATGCACCGCACCCAATACCATGTCGGGCTGCGGATGCGTATACCCGCATCTGCAGCCCCTGGCATCCGATCCGCAATCCGCCAAAATTTGTCTAAATTTTATCTGCATCTGCCAGTTTACTGCGGATATCCGTGGACATCCGCGGATAGTCCATGGATATGCAGGGCTCTAGTCATAAGGGAGCATGCGGCTGCGTAACGCATCCGGCTGCAACCGAACACAAGTGTGTGAACGAGCCTTCAGTCTTGGCATCCTCCTTTTTTTGCATAATGGAGAAAGAAAGGAAAATAGAGACATTAATATTATTATTATTCGAAGCCGTCAAGGCCTGTGCACGACGTCATCGTTAGCGGATATCCGACCCGCCGCATGCGGCAAATGCGTCGAAGCTCGACAAGAGTTGCCGCATGTCGGCAGATGCGTCCCTCTGGACATCGCCGCCTGCTAAGGTCGCGCTCGTTGTGAGATGCTGCACGGCAGGCTGGTGGTGATACCGATGCAAGGTATATATAGGTGGTGCCAATGTTCTTAGATCTATTCAGCGGAAGAGCGTCGTTAAAAAATGTTTTTTGCCTGTTGCTCGCACGCGAGCAGATACAGACGGACAGCGTGCCTGCGGCACCGGAGGCAATGCGTCCGCGGGCAACGGAGGACGGCTGTTTTTGAAAGATGCTACTTTTGCGTAAGCTTTACGTTTACCATAAAAACCACGATAGGATCACTTTTCACCATTAAAAGGTTTCACCGGTTCCGCCGCTTTGGCCCATAGGGCAAGCCAATAGCATAGCGAGCACCACCGAGCGGACGCGCTACAAAATGGTGCCGGGCGTTCTAGGAAGCTTGTCAACCGACTTTGATCTAGTATAACTTTGGGCAGTGCTGCATGAATCCACTGGAGATGGCGTTTGGGGGGGAAAGCGACCTTGGCTCGAGCACCCACCTGTAGTGCACCTCTTCGGTGCCCCTGGAGTGCCACGGCACCAGCATGTCCCGGGCCTCAAACTGCGTCCGGTTGGCGTGCACCGGCAAGTGGCCCGGCGTCTGTTCGCACCCCGAGGGGAGTGCGCGACCGGCATTCCTGGACGCCTTGAGGTACTTGGACGGCGCGCCCTCGGCCTGCTCCAGCGCCCAGACGTAGACCAGGGCCCGCCCTCCCGGCCGCAGGAGCCGCAGGATCTCGCGCACCGCCGCCTCCCGCCGCTCCTTCAAGTCGCAGGGACAATCGAGTAATGATGATGATGATAATAATAATAATAATAATAATATTTGGAAGAACAAAGTATGCAAGCGAGCTGGTTAGGAAACAACATAATCTAAACCACGAGACATGGAGAAATGGAATAACAGACAAGGTGACACAAAATCTCAAACGCTGCTGGGTTTATTTGCGAGGGAACAGCCATATCCACACGAACAGCAAAGAGAGAAGACAAGCTGGCAGCATCTCTTTTGTCTTCTCTGTTTCCTATTGTATAATATATATATAATTATAATATAATAATATCGTTCACTTTACAGTTATAGAAATAATGGGGAATGAGGAAAAAAGCTTCAAAATAAAGCTAGCAGAGTTCTCTGACCCATAGATAGGCAACTGCTGAGCCAACAGTTTGTACAAAAAATTTACACAAAAGATGCAGAAAAAAAAATTATGCAGTGATTGAAGTAACATTGAACAGTATTGGAACCAAAACAGCGACAAAAAGGTTCAGTTGTGTACTTCAAGATTGTTCAAAGTTCATTTTTGTAAAAATATGCAACATAAATCCTTCGTAGAAATTGTGCCCAGATCCATGTTTCCGTTTCTAAGGTGATTTGAATCAAATCAAATAAATTTATTTCCTGCTGCAAGGTAAAGCACGTGACACTGGGGGACTGGGACAAAAAGCTGCTCATAGCAAGTTCCTTAGCAGCGTTTAGAGCGTATGAGAAATACAAATACACAATAATCGAATAATGAAAAACAGACAGATGCATACCGGGTTTTTTTTTTTTTTTTTTGGTTTTGCAGGTTTTTTTTTAAACAAAGCCACGAAAGATACACAACTGTAGTTTGTGCAGGTGAGTTATACGGCCAGGGGAGCATATTATAGGAGGCTAATTGTCATAATAAGTCGAATAATTACCTAGAACTTGTTAATCAACTTTTTGCCGAGTTAAAATAAACATATGGCTCCAAACAGAAACATACTCAGCATCATCAAAAACTATTATATCGGTAATTTTAAGAAAGATTGAAGGTGTGGAAAGTGGAGTGACACGCTAAAGTCACCATTCGTGCAACAGGCACGAGGCTACCAGCGAGAAAATGCAAATGACGAGAGACGAAAAAACTGCACGTGCACCTCATCGCAACGGTGGCCTTGCGCCTGCTGCCCAAGTGGTACATTCAGCGTTCCACCATTCTTCCCACGTGCTCCCAGTCTTTCTAAAATTGACTGATTTAGGGCTTTTCGACGACGCTCGTCAAGTTTCTAATTGGAATCATGTTTTTCTTTTTACTCATCAAAAAGTTAATTAGCATATTTTAGTTAATTAGCCAACTTAACGCGACGATTAGCCCCCTACAGGGCCGTTTGGTTTTACTAATTGAAGATTAATTAAGCAAATTTGATTAATTAGCTGACTTACCTAGACGATTATCCCCCACATTATGTCCCCCTGGCCGCTTGCTTTTACTAATTAAACGGTTAACATGTCTTAGTTAATTAGCAGACTTATCGTGATGATCAGCCCCCTACATTGTGTCCCCCTGGCCGTAGAACTCGCCTGAACTGACTGCATTAGTGTCGCTTTTACGGCTTTTTTAAAACAAATCTGTAAATCTTAAAAAAAAAAAACACCCTGTATATACATATCACAGGGAACCTTTATCATGTTAGGACACCCGGAGTTGGAATCCCGGCTCTGCCAGAGCTTTTGTCTTTTGGCGGCTTCATAACCTTTCCATTCGATTCATTCATAAATTCATCTTCATATTTTAGAATATATGTGGTGTCCCAAGCGGACCTTCCGCCGTAAATTAAGTCAGAAAAACCAAAAACTGCACGCAGAAAGCTCAAACTTTCACCGAATGTGCACCGAGCAGGTCAGTTTTGCCGTGTCAAATTTCAAGGTGCAGCTCTCTTCCTGCAGGAAACGAGAACAAGGAACTTGCCAAAGTCAAGGTTGGGTGCGTTTGCAGATGGCTATTTACTTGTGGCGCCATCTCCCAATAGGTGCCATGTTAGTACAAGCTCAGAATGGATTCCGGCAAAACAGAAGAACAAGCGACAACCTATTCACTTTAACCCAGGCAATAGAATTATAAAACACACACAACTCCAAGCTGTACCTGGCATTTTTGGATCTGGAAAAAGCTTACGACGCAGTACCACATCAGACTCTCTGGACAAAAATTAGAAAAAGTGGGATCGATGAGAACAGCGTGAAACTCCTGGAGGGCCTATACAGGGAATGTGAGGCCTGCTACACACTAGGAGAATACAATTCCAGACCAGTGCCGATCACTATTGGACTGAGGCAGGGGTGCCCCCTATCACCAACACTGTTCAATATATATATCAACGACCTCCTCAGGCGACTCGAGGAGGAGGGAGCCGGGCTGCGCCTCAGCACGATCACCAAGGACGGAGACGAAGATTACACACGCATCCCGTGCCTGGCCTTTGCGGACGACGTGGTACTCATGGCGGAAACGGCGGCAGATATGCAACAACTGATGAACATCTGTACGGAGGAAGCATCGAGGGACAACTTTAAATTCAACGCCGAAAAAACACCAGCTACAAGTACCTTGGTGTAACCATAGCTAGTGATAAGGACTATCTGGCTCAACATGAAAGGAACATGGTAGCAAAATCAAACCAGTTGAAGGGGGCAGTGTGGCATCTTGCCAGACATTCATACAACAAGTATTCGGTGGAAAGAATTCTCTGGAAAACACTAGCAGTCCCGGCTGTTACCTACGCCAATGACATACTCACATACAGCGCGGCCGGGATCAAAGGCGACACCAGTACGAGCTGGGGAGGTGGCTGCTGGGAGGAAGCAGCTGCACCGCTAACACAGCAGTGACAGGTGAGATGGGTTGGTCCACGCACCAAAACAGAGACGCCAGATCCAAGCTGCAGTACATGGGAAGACTGAAATTCCTTCCGGAAGAGAACTACGCGCGAAGAATGTATTACCACATTAGATACGAGGGAACTAGGACAAATTGGATAAAGAAGCTAAAAGCCATAGACTCCAAGTACAGTAAGGATACCAACAGGCAACAGGCGACCACGGAGAGAGAATGGGCCAGAACAATTCGCAAAGAGGTGACACAGGCCGGAATCCAGCAGTGGCAGAGGGCGATCGAGAGGAAACAGAGCCTCGAGCTCTACCGAAGGCACAAGAGTGAGCCGGCTCCGTACCACCGATATAGGGGAGACAGAGCCAGCGCCCTGCTTTTTCAGGCGCAAACGGGCTGCCTCCTGACCCAGAGCCGGAAGTGCGAGCTGTACGGTGACGACGGTGTACGCAACCTGTCGACTTTGTGGAAAAGAAAAAGAGACAATCGAGCACATCGTCAGCCGATGCAGATGTCTCGAACACACCAGGAAAAACTCTCCAACCGATAGCCTGGAACGTGCGCTGGGACTCACGGAAACGGAAGACACAGGGCGCCGCCTGGTGATATGGGAGAGACTTTGTCGCAACACGAAAAAGGAAACTCAACGGCCGTTGACTTCGAAGTGAATCTCCACTAAGTGAACACTTTATTTTATTTTACTACTGAACCAGAGGTATTCTTCCAGAGTACCCACCCTGATTCAAAAGGGTCTTGGTTCACCTGACTGACTGACTGACTGAAGCTGACAACAGAGTGCGTCGTCTGCTCATATTGGAGCTAAAATTGCTCCAGGCAGCAAATTTGCTATTTTATACGAAAATATAGCTATAAAAACTCTAAATCACTGGTTTATTAATAAAAATGACCCATAACACTCCCTGCAGCGTAAAAATATATTAGCCACTTGTGTAAAGTCAATAGTATTAAAAACAACATTCAAAGTTGAGAAAAAAAATCAAACCGAGTTTCTTTGACACATTTTACTTTCTGGCATTTCGGATTTCTTTTCTGTGAAACTGTTTAGTTCTAATTCTTTTAAAAGACAGATTTATTAATCGAAGAGACAAAACTACTGCATAAAATTATTTTTTTTTAAATCTGAAGATTTGTTTTGGTAAGTTTGGTTGAATTCCAATTAAACTACCCTACTGCACAAGAATCAGATGAAAAGAATGAAATCAACGAGTGCCCTATGTGAAAGTGTTTCCAGTCCATTTCCCTTTTAACCTATGTTATTCAGTATTGTCGATAAATTGAAATGAAGCATTTGACTGAGGTAGGTATGTGATAGCTTCATAATTTAAGGTTGACTATGTCAAATTTGGGTGTTTTACATGTCAAAGGGCATTTTACACACTCCATCAAATGACTGGGGATCAATTTCGACCACCTGAGGATCTCTCGACGTGTAGAAGAAATTTCGATTAAACGGCGCGTTCTCCGCAATAAGCCTCCGTCAGATTGCAGGCACCTCAGCCGGGATTCAAACCCACCACCTGGGGGTCGCAGGGAAACGGTCCTTCTATGTGCATCTTACAACACTATTATATTAAAGCAGACGGCAATATAAATAGAGCCCATAGCAAACACAGTTTGTCATACTTAATCGTAGGTAACTATGACTAGGAATAATTGGTCATAACAAGCGAGGTTTACTAAGCGGCTTAGTAGGAATCGGTCCCCAGACCGTGCGATCCGCAGCCCGACACCCTTGCTCGGCGCCACGTCCGTTCTTAGACAGTCGCGTTCAAAGAATCAGCGACAGATGCCCGAGGGCAAAGCGGCCTCACGGGAGTTGCCAGGTGGTGCAGCACCGCAATAGAGAGACAGGCGTCGAAGATGCCGTCCCTGAAGGGCACGTCCAGGGTGTCTGCCTGCACCACCTCCAGGTTCCTCGACCGGCAGATGGCCGCCAGTCCGCCGCTCCGGTCAAAGCCCACCTGCGACCGAGGAGGAAGCCGGGGCTGTCCGAATCGGACTCGCAACACCAGCAGACGGAAGTACGGCGCCTGGTGTGCGTGTCCGACTGGCGTGTTTACCGCACCCAAAAAAGCTATCTCTATATTTCCACATGATGACATCGTAGAAGCGTCACGTTGTTGCCAACTGCAATCCTGGGGTGTCGCAGCCCTCCAGATTGACAGTCAATGGAAGCTTTGACAGCCAGCCAGGAGTTTGGGATGCCGCGATGACAGCGACACTCGCATTCTCTCGTGGTTTTTTTTAAACAACTTCTACGCCACACTGCCAGGATCACAATATCCGGTCAGCACGACACTTTGGCCTTTGCGACATCACTTGTCGCCACTTCAAGACCACTTTCGACGCATGCACGCAATTGGACACCAAACACGGCGGTCGGAGACAGATTCCAGGCATCGTAACGGAATGCCAGGGTCGCAGTGTCCCCCCCCCCCCACCAAGGGGTGTGCTTTGGTCATCGTGAGAGCAATATCTAATTTGCCTCTTATGGAGCGAACGTAAGAAGAATGGGGTTTGCCTGCTACAAAGCGTCTGCAGACGAGAACGAAACCAAAAAACACCGTTATAGGCCGCAACAGAAAAAAAGACTAGGACAGCAGGTGAATACGTACAAAGAAAGACAAATAAGGGCACTTACAATTCATCCGCATTTATCTTTTATTTCTTTGTGAGAAGCAATGAAACAAAACGAATTGCGTCTCACAAAGAAGTAGAAGATGAACGTACGAGTTGTAAGTCAGCATCCTTATATGACGCTCTCTCTGCGTGTCTCCACCTGTTGTCCTTGCCTCTTTTGCATTGCTGTTCCAACTGGAGGTGAAAGGATAACAGTGAAGACACATAAAATACACATTTACACGCTGCATACTTGCTAGGACACCTGCCAACAGAGCGACCTATGTCACCGGGGTCGTCGGGAATGCTTGCAGCGAGTTCGAATAGTGGACGCTTTTATATATTTGCTGCGCGTATCCCATTTCTGCCCGACCCTTGTATGCATCCAATGATGCGTGTGAAGCTTGAAAATGTAGCCTCTTCGTTTCCCATTTTCGTCGGTTTCGCTATGGTGCCTGAAACGCATCTCCATCTGGCATGTTTACGATATCCTCCAAAGTGCCTGACAATGTGACAGAAACATCACATTGCTGCCAGCCATGATCCTGGCAGTGACACAGTGGCAGAGATGGATGCAGCAGATGCCTGCTCTACTGGAGGCCCCTCTCCAGCTCGGAAGTCCGTGGAAGCTTAGCCGACTCCCGCGACACAAATTGTTCCCATTTTGGGAACGCTTTTGAGGCACGGGCAATATACACATGTCGGAGCCATGTTGGAGGCACCACAGTTCCACGGACTCGCGTCCCCAGATTGCTGGGGGCACTTGCCTTGAGCACGTGCGGGTGCCCCAGCAGGTACTTGCCGTTGCCGCAGCCCGCGTCGAGCAGCAAGGAGCCCGGCTCCAGGGCCTCCACAAAGGCCGCCACCCGGGGCCACTCCCGGTGGCGCGTCCCGCTGAACTGCTCCGCTATGCTCTCGTACACCTGCCGAGAGTTTGTCCTTAAAGGGGCCATGCCACGATATTGTTTCTAACTCTCAAGGAAATGCTTCCCACTTTAAAGAAGCTTACTGACACTAGAGGGACCCAAGTATGCTCGCACACAATGCCACTGACCAAGCTTTTTCCTTTGTCGCCACATAATTTTGAAGATAAAATTGGACGCTTTTCACTTCAGGGGATCGCATTGTTGGCGTTGTCAGCGATGCAACCCCCGGGACCTCGTCGTCGAACTTTGCGATCACTTTGGCGACGATACGTAAATGCGGCTCATACTGTGGACGCAAGCACTGTCTGAGCATTCGATTTGGGCTCGTGACAATGCGTCGACACACATTAGGGTAGTGGCTTGTGCCCAATCGCTGCAACGATGGGAATTGCCGAACCTTAACGATGTGCGGAACTGGGCACGTGCCCTATGCTTCGCCAGCTTCAGAGAGTCGCTATGATAAACACTGGCGGCATACAATCGCCTCCAAATCGCATGGCCGTTTGTTCTGGCTACGAGTTGACTGCAGCCGCCATTGTGTAGGAGAAAAGAACTAACGCATGTTTCATAGGTTATGAATGTCAAAGAATAATTCTATACAATACTTACTAAAAGTATAAAAATTGTTGCATCACTCCTCTCACACACTAATGGAAAAATCGCTTTTTCTGCGAATTACGATAATCGCTGCATATGTGCTTAACTAGGATCCAAACACTCTTTTGCACGTGCATTATTGTTTACGAGGTCTGTAAGCCTCTCGACTGCTTTATTGCGTCAACATCGAAACTGGAAAAGGCTCCTCGGCTGCCTTTAAGAAATATGAGGGTTCCTTGAGATCTACAAAGTTGAGAAACCCAAGTCTGAACTATAGTCTGGGCATGCTCCTTTTTTGAGGGTCCCCTCAAACGGTGCCTCACCTGATAGACGTGTTCCTCTTCGAGCCTCATCGCCTCCCGATCACTCTTGCTGCAAATCACAATAATCTCCTCAGCGTCTTGCCAGAAGAAGCTCGTCTAGTTAAGATGGAAGCTTGGGAGAGTTGGAGTTGGTGCAGCAACAGTGCAAAAAGACAAGACAAAAAGAAAAAAAAAAAAAGCAGCCACACAGAAGGACAAAGGGCACTGACTTACAACTCACGCATTTCTTCTTTCACTTCTTTGCATGAAGCAATACCATGATACAAAAAAAAAAAATCCTTAAATTTTACACACTTTCCATTGACCCTTTTCCCAAACAGTCTAATAGACTACTTCCAAAACTCCCTGCTTCCAACACTGCGTGCGTTGCATTAAGGGACCTCTTTGGCATGGCTTTGATTTCGATTGCCCCCTTGACAAAGTTGTGCATCTCGGCGCTGCACGAAAATAAAGCCGGCACTCGCTTGCATTGCACCCATTCGCCTTCGTGAGAGCTCCCATGGAAACCATGACCTCCAGTGGCCGTAAGGACTTGCCTCGACTTAGCGAGGAGTAGGAGTATGGAGGGCCGTCTCCATTACTTTTCTGGCAGCCTGGCTACCACACCAGAGGGTAGCATGGCCCTCCCAGCTCACGGATAATTCAAGGATGGCTGGCCTAGTGTGCTTCTTCTTCCATATGCCTTCATAGTCCTGCTTACACGCGCACAAGCTCTGGCATGTCGAAAGCTCCCCCGACGAAGTGCCCTAGCATTTTATCTGTGTATTGGTAGGCAAAGTCCACAGTATATATATGAATATAAGAAGTCACATATTCCGAAAATGCAAGCACTGTATTCGGTCGTGACGGGGTGTCGTGAAGACGTCAAATCAAAGCCGAAATTGTGGCCAAGGGCTACCCGAGATGCTTTGCACGGACCTACCCCACTAGGATCACTTTGATTTTGAAAGGCGTCTATTCTTTCGCGTGCCTCGACGACAGACGTGTCGGCGCTTCTTTTATGTCCCTATCTCGCCAAAAATCAGATTACTTGGCAAAAGGGTCAATGTGAAGTGTGCAGATTTCACGAACATACTTTGGCTTTTTTGTATCGCGGCATTAATAATAATAATAATTGCGTTGAGTCTACGTTTATACGGCCGAAAGTTAGTCGGTCCCAGTGGGCGTCTGGTGTCTCAGCTGTAGATGAGCAATTTAGCCGGTGCAGTACAACCGCTAGCCTGGGGTCTTTGACGTGCATCACGCAGTAGTAACACACGACTGCGCGTCTTGCAAAAAAATAGAAACGCAGGAGCTGTAAGTCAGTGTTTGTCCTTTTGTATGTTTCCTACTTTTGCCGTCTTTTTGCGCCGTTGCCGCAAATATAAAGCGGCTCGGTTAGCGGCACTAGGGTGCCTGGAGCGCGTCAGAGACCAAACCGTTTACCGCCTCCTCAAAAGTGGTCCCTCGATTAACGCCCAATGACGTCGCGGAAGTGTCACGCCGTTGCCTGCCCCAATCGTGGAGCTGAAGGCAACGCTCGCCTTTGCTCGTGCTTTTTGCCGGAACTTCTACAACCAACTGCCAGGATTGAGACGCCAGATGACGCAACAAGCCAGCCCCCCAGTGACACCGTTTGACACCGTTTCAGGAACACTTTCTACGCATGGACGGGACGGTAAACGCACAAGTCAGAGACGCACTTCTGGCGCCGTAGCCTCGCCAAGTTCTATGCCACATCCGACCTTTACGAACTACGTTCGACCAGGGTGAGACGAGTTGCACCGGAATTCCAACGAAATGGTGTTCTCGGGAACTTTCCAACTCCAGGTTATGACACGTTGCCCTCCAAACTTCCACTGAAGTTATCGTTTGCCTTAACGCACGATGGTAAAAGGTACGGGCCGCAAAGACGTCGAGATTGAGTGGACCACTTTTGAGCAATACGTTAATCTCGAAAGCTAGATGACCGAACAAACGTCAAGCATCGGCAAAGTATTGGGTAAACAAACATTGTCCGAAGAACCCTGACACACTAATAAAACGGTCGAAAACTACTAACCTAGAGGTCTACAGACTAGCACGTGGGTTCTCAACCTTTCAATCTCGAGGAACCCCTGCCACCCTCGAACGACATCCGAGGAACCCTTCCCGCTCTCGGCATTGATGCAATAAAGCGGTGTAGAAGCTAACGGGCTCTCTTAACGAAAAATTCGCACACTAGGGAGTGATTGGCTCATAGTCGTGCTTCTTGATTGAAATTTGGGAGCTTGAGGAACCCTCGAGGGTACTCTGGATAACCCCTGGGTTCCTAGGAAACCCAGTTTGTAAACCCGTGGGACATCAAACAGGGTTCCTGAGAAACAATGTGGAGAGAAAGTTGTCCGCTTCTTTCGCAAGAGTTGCGGTGATGTCAGAACGACGCCGAGCTCTGATTGGCTTTGATTCAAAGGATAGTGGGTAGACCTGAATGCTACATGCCTTGAGGTCTACCCACTATTTTTTCAATCAGCAAATCAGAGCTCGGCATCATTCTGACGTCACCGCATCTTCTGCGCAAGAAGCAGATGACTTGCTCTTCGCATTGGTTCTCACAAGAACCATTAGGGGTTCCCCGGGGCTCTCAACTTTCTCCGACTGTCCTTGTGCAAAGCAAGGTGTTCTCCGGGTTTAAGTGCTGTTTTAGAAGATCTGAGCCATCTATTGATGCATACGTGTGTGGCAAACATTCCTTAGTATGTACATTTATTTTTACAAGTTGTGTAGGCCTTTGCAATGTTTTACCGCATCAATGCCAAGACCAGGAGGAGTTCCCTAACTTCCATTCAAGAAAAACAGGCATTCTTAGAAAACGAAAAGTTTGAGAACATCTGCACTAGCAAAATGCTATCTACCATATTTTTGGGATTATAATCCGATGACTATACACATTTAAAAGATCAATTTTAGGTGGTGTGTGTAATATACAAAGATTTTTTTTTTTTTCAAGATCACTCTAAGGCTAGATGTCATAATTTTTTTTTAATGACAGGTTATATTAATTCTTGTATGATGCCCTAATAAAAACGAGCAATTTTAAGCCGTGCTGCGTACGAAAACTTTTTACGTGCGGACTATGTATCTGGTGCGAACTATGCACTAAAAATAAACTACCTAAGAAAAAAAAAATTTTTTTTTTTCCAGCAATATTTGTTTCTGTGCACTATTCGTGACTCCAGCAAAACGAACAGCACCTACCGTAATATTCTAAGAGACGCCCCACTCCTATTTTTGGCACGATTTGCTATTTTTCCAAAAACACAGAAAGATAGCCCACTTCTAGTAATTGCAGGGCCTTGTCCAGTGGCGACCTCGGCAGAAATGGTGTTACTTAGCCACGGCGGGAGATGAGCGAATATTGCTGACCGGAAATGATGGTCGTCTTTGGTTCGTCACCCCTCACTGAAATCACAAGTTTTCAGGTCACAATATCTAAAACTAGCATTTTTTTCATCTTTGCTTTTTTTATCACATGCCGGAATTTAGTTTACTTCTTATTTTGACCCTATTTGCTTTCGATTTTAGATGGGCTATCTTTCAAAATTTTACGGTAGTGGGAAACCAATACGCCGAACGAAACGGGTATTTTCGCGATTTCTACCCGTTTCTTGTGGCTTCCGTGATTACGTTATCGGCGGTTGGCACACACAGAGTGTTGTCCAAGTGACTGTGTCGTTACTGTAGTATAAGCATGTTACCCAGGTCACTCTGAATGCAACCTACGCTGCCTCGTGAACCAGACGTTGTGCGTTTATCAACATTCATCAGCACCACAGTCCCTCCCTCGCCTCCCCTCAAAAGGTCAAGCCTCCGGAAGCTCGCTTGTGCCAACATATCGCCGCAGCTTTAAAACGTAGCGAATAAAAATCGGGGCAAACCCTTTTGAGTTCGATGCTCGCCTGCCGGAAACCCCAGCGTTGTGCACCGAGCTGGCACATGGCACGGCACGACCTGTTCAAGACTGCCAAATGTGCCCGATAGTGGCGAACCCTACAGGTCGCTGGAGTCGCGGAAACACTAGGCGTGGACTGCAGTTCATAGATTACGGTATATCAAACTCATCCCTAAATTACCATATCTTAGCCGATTTTTTTTTTTCAGTGCGGCACTAACTGCCATCCATTTATTAGAGCGAGCAGAGCTACTCACGTGAGACGACTCGAGTCGCATAGGAGGTCGTGCCCTACAAGAAAACGAAACAAAGTCATGAGGTTGGGTCGCACGTCTGCGCGCAACTAGAGCCACTGTATACGGGGAGCCTCAACTGCCGAAGTAACAACGCTATGCAAAAAGGCCTAGATGCAGAATATTGAAAGCACCGATAGCAATCTCCATTTTAGGTGCCCGAGTGGTTGCCATGGTAACCGTGCCGGAAGACCTCGCAGCGATGGGAATTGTGGGGTTGTTCAGATGTATGCTCGTGCCAAACCAAACGCTTCGTATATCCTTGAAATGGTTGAAACGGCACAATTCCCTCGCTTTTGCCATTAGAAGTTCAGAATGCACAATAAATAAAACAAACCCAAAAGGAGGTCATCACATACTCTGTTTTGTTTTCTTTCTGCCTCCTCAGCATTCTGAAATCCCGAAATGTTAAACCAACGTCGCAATGCGTCAAGCAGGCTGTGGGGCGCCACATATTCCCGGAAAGGTCTACCGTCGGACCTATTGGTTGCCGGACCTATTGGTTGCCATGGGAACCGAGCCAGCTCGGCCCGTTGCTACAGTAACAAGCACGCGCGGCGAGAAGCGGAATGGGGAAGAGCAAGGCACTCGTCCGGCAGCCGAAGGGCCGAAGCTGCCAAACTTTGGTGGTTCTGCGCACAACCAGCTACAAGGGGGCTGCTGTACCACAGTCGCAGTCTCCGCGTCGTATCCGCCGGAAGGTGAAGGAGATGCGGACACCCCGCCGGGAGAGAGTCAGCCCCTGGCCCGGAACTTCCGTCCGAGGGACCACGTCCGACTTGCGCGATGCAATCCTGCAAAAACCGAGGCTTTTTATTATTTTTTTTTTTTGCGATGTCGGGAAGGCACGCCAGGCAGGGCAACAGAGGAATGTCTGACTCAGGCCAAGTTTGGCAATCCTAGCGGCCCAACTTGGGCCTGTTAAGGTTTTGCTCCGAGGCGTCAGTTGACTTTTCGTTGGCTTCCCTGTGGCTTTTCTCTGGTTCGCCACGTAACTGCCTAAGTGCCAGACTTGAGCTAAAGATGCCACATCAAAACTAGACGACGAGAAGTAAAGCTGAACTCTGGCATTTGTTTGGCAATTTAGCACCCACATTCAACAGACACATCCAGCACGTGTTTGGTGATTTAGACCCACAAGCGTTCAAAACGAGCAGTCTACTGTCCTCATTTTCTCACCGACTATAGGATGCTCGTGCTGGTGGCTGTGCCGCTCAACTCCTCCCTGCCGTTCTCATCTTGTGAGAGACTATAGACAAGATCTGTGAGGAATCGGTGGTCGAGTGCGCTAACGCACTGGAACACGGAGCACGTGCTCCGAGCTCAGGTGCGTTTGCCCCCGCCCCTGCCCGTTTCGATCTGGATGAGCGCTCCCACGCAGGTTTTGGTTTCTATTTGCTCCCCACCTCTTCCACCTGGGCTGTCGATTTTATTTTTATGCGTAGAGCAACGCTTTGTTTTGTAAGGATACCCGTTGATGGAGTCTAGGAAAGTTTAGTTTTGGGAGACTTCTGCGTCGGATTGCTCTTTCATTGTTCTAAAAAGACGAATCAATGTGGTTCGACCTTGCGCTTTAGGCCGAACACTGAGACCTAGAAATTTGTAATAGTCCAACTTAGTAATAAACCCAATAAGTTACAGTTTCTAATAAAGAAATGCCAGTTAAGGCCACATGGATAGAGCGACCCCTGGATGCGAGGCCGGGGTGCCGCTTTGCATAGTACCGTGTCTCGAAAAGTATAATTTGAGAGAAATATTTTTGGGTTGGAGGCATGCAGACATTAATCAACTTTGAGCCCATAGATCAGTGTGTCTTCGACAAATAATTACACTCCATAAAGCATGCTACAGTTTGTTTGCGTGGGAACAAAATTTTTGTTGACGTGCGAGATAAAATCCCAGCACTCAAAGGGTTAGCGGTGGGGTCATTCCATGCCAACAGAGACACGGCAATCTTTTCATGTCTGGGATATGTATGGAAAAATTAATTTGAATAAAAAAACCTCTGAAATCTAAAAAAAAGATTTTTTTTTGTGAAAAAATAAATTTTTGTTTTGTTGATATCATGCTCTAGATTTCTGCAATTTGCATAAAACCCGTGTAGTTAAGAAAAACCTTGTGAAAAAACACACATAAGTTTAGGTGGGTGCTTAATTACTTAATAACATGCCCTATCTTACAGTAAAATACAAACATTGAAAGACTCCATTTTGAGTTCAAACAGGAGCTCCAAAAAAAAAGAGACTTTATGAGATTTCTTTATTTTTTTTTAGTCAACTTGGAGTTAGGTATTAGCTACAATACCTTTTTATTTTGTTCTCATAGAATTAATAATTGAATTGCACGTGGTAAACTTTTGAAGCCCTGCTTTGTTGTGTTTTAGTTGAATGACAAATTCTCCAGTTTATGCAGAAACGGTCTTACCGAGGACCAGAAAAAGCAATGTGGGCATCGGTGCACGCAACTTTCGAAATAGCCAAAAGCTCAATCCACCTCATCTCTTCAACATATCAAAAAACGAGAAAAGTACTTTTTGTTTTTGCTGAGAAAACATTTTTTTAAAGATTAACCTCTCCGACCATGCCTCCAGGCGTCCACCTCGTAGGCAACGCACGCCGTCATTCGTCAACAAGGCGTCAATGGTGCAAGATATTGCTGCTAGGTCTTCAACGCTCTCCTGAAAACACTCTTTATTCAGTTAAAGTGGCCGTCATCCTGACATCCACGCATCCATGTTCTCTTTACCTTGTGTAATGATACTGGCATCTTAATTTCACTCGACTTCTGCCCGGGTAACTGCCGATGAACGCAGGCCTGCATCGTCTGCTTCCCGAGTTTGGGAACGCATATTATGCGTCAGCCTCGTCTGTCGTATGTCCAGATGTAAGAACAATTCAAACTAGATAGCTCTTCATTGATGCAAATTATAACAGTGATGTCACTTCCCCATTGCACTTAAATGTATTTTAATAGAACTAAGATGTATTGAAGTTCATTAGCACATCCACCAAGGACGCGCTGCCAAGTTAGTGGTGACGTCACGCCAACGACTACGTCACTCTTCTAAGCATCATTGAGGCAGGGCTTCTGGCAATCTTTTAGCGCGCAATATTGAAAGCGGGAGTAAAAACGCGAAAACTGATTGATGAATATCTAAGAAACCATTACCCTTTCGCAAATTCTGTAAATTGGTCAAGCCTCTGATACTAGAATTGCAACATCAGCAGGGGGTGGAACTCGTGAAATGTACTTGGAAGCAGCCATGGGAGCAGCTGATACAGCTGTTTTGGAGCAGGTTGGGAGCAGCTAAAACTACATTCTGGAGTGGGCTAGGAGCAGCTCAGATCAGCTTTCATTGCACTTCAGCTTGTGTCTTAGACAAGCACAGGAGCAATTTCAATTGTGCTTAGCAGCACAGATGAACATGAGTGGATAGGGACCTAGATAGATGGGATAACATTGTAACAAATGTGAAAACTTGAAACTTTGTGAGCTTTAATGAGAAGCAAAAAGCAAGTACAGTCTAAGCTCGTTATAACAGACCTTGATTTTGACCAAGATTTCAGTCTGTTGTAAAAGGAGTATCTTGTATGCAGATATGAAGTTGAGTCAATGCTACATAGAGGAAAACCAACCAACTTCACAAATGGGTATGTTATATTCATATGGTATTGAGCTTAGACTGTACCATATGTTTCTGAAGATAGTGTCCTTGATATTTTTTGAGTGGCTTTCAACTGCTCAAAATGCATACCAGCACTGCTTATCGCACAACCCACACGTGCTCGACAGAGTAATTATATGTGCGAACCACGTGACGTGCGTAAGCAACGGACGTGCAGTTGCGCGGAGGAACAGGGCAGCGAATTTCGAGTTTATCCTACTGTGCAGCTCAATATCGAAGCAGCAGACTACGATTAACGGAGTTATCGTATTCGAAGCGATAAGCAGGAGCAAGGTTAAAGTACGCCGAGCAGATCTACCTCTTCCGACTCGGGATACACAGGGAGAATAAACAGAACAGAGGATTTCAAGGCCAACCAAGCCAAACGCGCTCATTGTTGTCAATCGAGTCGATAAAAACCAAAACTAAGACAAAATACAATTTTTTGGTGCACATTTTGCGATTTGGTGCATAATGGCGCGAGGTATTGGCTGTGGCGCAGTTTCCGCAACATGGTGCAGGATGGCGCAGACATATGCGTCTGGCGCAAAATGGTGCAAATGGCGGAGCTATTCCACCCCTGCATCAGCCATGAAACAATTACATAAAAAGTTAATGAACAATTTGTTTAATAGGCCGACTTACCATGACAGTTATTAGCTCATCTAATGTCCGCCGAGCCTGACGCTCGGATGGCGAAGACCGCCCCTGCCCTCTTACTGAACACACATACTTTAAAAGTACTAGTGGGTTCAGGATTCGAGATGTATTCTGTTGGCCTCCAGTGTATTCCGGAGCCTAAAATACTGCGCATGTACGTAACCTCGGAAGTATGGGGCGTCCACCGCAGAGAGTGGAATGTTTTTTCCATCATTACACTGCTTTTGGTAGCACTACATGTTCCATCAAGATACATTTAAGTTCAATACAGAAGCGACATCGCCGTTACCATTTTGCATCGGTGAAGAGCTATCCGGTCTGAATTGTTTTTACGCCCGGACACATGACAGACGAGGCCGATGCACAGTCTGCATTCCCAAACTCGGGAAGCAGACGATGCAGGCCTGCGTTCGTTGGCGATTACCTGGGCGGAAGTAGAGTAAAATTAAGACGCCGATATCATTATGTAACGTAAAGAGGATACGGATGCATGGAAGTCAGGATAAAGCTCATTTCAAGTGAATGAAACATGTTTTCAGGAGAGCGTCGAAGACCTTGCGGTGGCGTCTCCCACCATTGACGCTTCGCTTGCGGACGCCTGCGCGTGTCGCCTACGAGGCGGGCACCTGGAGGCATGGTCGGAAAGGCTCATCTTTCTTTAAAAAATAATTTCTCAGCAAAAACGAAAAGTACTTTTCTAATTTTGTTTTGATATGTTGAAGAGATGATATGGATTGAACTTTTGGCTATTTCAAAAGTTGCAGGTACCGATGCCCACAATGCTTTTTCTGGCTTACAATAAGGCCGTTTCTGCACGAACTGGAGAATTTGTCACTTAATTAAAACGCAACAAAACGAGGCTTTAAAAATTTAACACGTGCAATGCAATTATTAGTTTTATGAAAACAAACAAAGAAAGTATTGTAGCTAGCACCCAACTCCAAGCTGACTAAAAAAAAAAAAAGTCTCACAAAGTTCTCTTTTTTTGAAGCTCCTGTTTACACTCAAAATGGCATCATTCAATGTTTCTATTTTACTGTAAGATAGGGTATGTCATTAAGTAATTAGGCAGCCCACCTAAATTTGTGTGGTACCCAACCGTTTCGTCACATGAATCTCTTAACCACACGGGTTTTATGCAAATTCCAGAAATTTAGAGCATGATATCAGCAAAAAATAAGATAATTTTTTTCACAAAAGATAATACATTTTTTTTGGATTTCAGAGGCTTCTTTATCCAAACAAATTTTTTCGTACACATCCCAGACATGAAAAAATTGTTGCGTCTCCTTCGGCATGGAATGACCCGGTGGTACTGCACTGACTAAATGCCTTCATCTACGGCGAAGACACCAGACACCCGTCGGGCTGACATACTTCCCGTTGTCTAAAGATACGCACAAAGCGATTAGTTTTCCAGGGTCAGTGCCACGCCACCTACCCGTGGGTCCAGATGTAGCGGCTGGGCCCGTGCAGCAGCAGAGCACTGCGGGGGGGCAGGAGGACCGCTGCGCGGTCTCCGTCGGGGTGCCGAAAGTCCATGACCACGGGGGAGCCCAGGCTCAGGCAGACGATGCCGTCCTCAAACGAGCCGTGGCTGTCCACGTGCGGGGGTATCCCTGGACCCGGCACAAGACTGTCAGAAAGCGTTTGGTTCACGTAGATATTTAAGAAACAATCGTCCAACTCGGGTATTATGTCAAGTGCAGTGATGCGATTGATCCGAGTCATTTTGTGGCACCTTTTGGAGCAGTCGAAAATCAGTTATGGAGCGGCAAAGAGCACTTTTGAAGCACAAGCACACACTTCATTTTTATTTGTACCACTCAGAATATTATGTGCTAAGATTTGTGTGTCGGCCTATCCAACTAAAAAACATGCACGCTGAACTAAAAAACATGATGCTGATCAATGAAGGACGGTGGGGACTGCTGCGAATGGTCATTTTAGGCACAAAATAAAATGTAAACCAAAAAGTATATTCCACTAAAATAATGTTGAGCAATCTTGAGCACACAAATTGATGTTTCCTTCAAGTTCTAAAGGTTGTAATAAAACAAAAATTCTTAATTCAGATTTTTTTTTTTAAATAATACTTGTCATTAAATTATAAAAATTAATGACAGTTTGTATCTAGAACCTCATGATAGGAGATTGGCATGTGAACGATAAGTATGCCTTCTTAAAACAAATTAGCCAGAGTTGTGCTGGTTATTCCTAAGCTTCCTTCTACTGCTTCACCTACCTATTTACTCGCACAATGAACGCACTCGCCTAATGAACGCACCCCCAAGTCGGCTCTCAAAATTTTAGACTTTTTTTTTTCACTCGCGTATTAAACGCACCCCCAACTCGGGCATCAAAATTTTGACCCCCTCCCCCCCACGCGCGCGAAATGAAGGCACTTTTCTATCCTGGTGCAGCGAGGTCGCGAATGCATGGGCAGAGTCGGCGAACAAAACGCCTTGCAAAAGGCGTTAAAAAAAAAAAAAGATCCAACGGAAGCAAGAAAAAAAACATGGAGAGGAGCTTTTTTTTTTCTTCTTGCACAGCGCAGTCTGGACTTTGGGTCGCGCGCCGCGCGCAAGGAGATAAGAAAGAGAAGCCGAGAAGCCCTCGCCTAAGCAAAGCGAAACAAAACAAAGTGCGAAAGGCGGCAAAAAAAAAAATCCACAGAACCAGGAGAAAAGAAAAAAAACATAGAAGGAGCTTTTTTTTTTTTTTTTTTTTTTTTTTTTTGCACAGCGCAGTTTGGTTCCGGGGTTGCGCGTCGACCGCAAGGAGATAGAAAGAAAAAGAAAAACGGAGAAGCCCTTGCCTAAGCAAAGCGCACATAATAAAGGCATCCTGCCCTCGCCTCCTCCTCGCACATTGGAAAGAGAAGCGAGAAGCCCTCGAAATGAACGCACTTTTCTATCCTGGTCGCGAATGCATGGGCAGCGTGGGCAAACAAAACAACTTGCGAAAGGCGGGAAAAAGAAAACACGGGAGCAAGAAGAAAAAAAAAACATGGAGAGAAGCATTTTTCTTTCTTTTTTTTTTGCGCATCGCAGTTTGGTTTTGGAGTCGCGCGGCGCCGCGCGCAAAGAGATAAGAAGTTAAGTCGATTTTTCGGGATAAAAGTACCGTTCATTATGAGAGTAAATAAGGACGCAAAAATTTTACTTTGCGTAATGAACGCCCCTCCTAACTTTGCATCGATTTTTCGGGAAAAAAAGTGCGTTCATTCTGCGAGTAAATACGGTAATTTAGTTTTAGTGTATTCTATTGACTGTACCTCGAACAGATAAAAACTATATAAAGGTGACAACTAAACAATGGAATTCAAATAAAAATAAACCTATAGAGCAGTTCATATAAATTTTCTTGCAAGTACCGTCGCTAAATCACACATTTGAAAAAGATATTGCTAGAATACTGGAGCCTATCATAAATAATAGCCACAGTATAATTCAGAAATTTTTACCACAACTAAGAGCTGCTACATTAATACTCACGAAGCTCCTTGTTTTAATATCTCCGATGCTTCCGTGTTAACGTCCCGCTCTGGGGGAATGCTTTCCCTTTAGCACTCAGATGCACTGAGGCAAAGCAAGATAAGCAAAATTGCAACGCTTACTTCACAGTTACCGTTTCACTGCAGTACATAAGTGCGCGGTGAGAAGTGCACTCAACAAAGCTAACTTGCACGCAAGATCAGACTAAGAACATAGGTATGAGTGCAAAAATTCCAAGAACACTGACAGAGAGTATTTTATTGGCGACTAAAATCAAAAGTTCTGAAAATTCGCAAGAGCCTACCATAACGATCCGGACGCGGGGCCTAAGCCACTATATTTTCAATATTTAATCGAGTTGAATCAAGTTTAGAATGTAGCAGCGTAAGCCCTTAGGTGCGTCGTCGCAAACGCTACGAAGGTGCGACAGTACCGAGCAGCACTTTATTGAAAAGATGCGCAACGTGACACGAGGCCAAGGAATAGACCGATTGAAAAAATTCAGAAACGCCGCACGAAGTTTCCTCCTTGCCCCCACGTGACGCTGGAGAGAGCGAGAGGGTAGTGCAGTTGCTCGCCCACCTTCACCTGCTCGCCATCACCTCTCAGGTCACCACGGTACCTAGATAAACTACTTACTGATCTGGAAATTTTGGCACTTTCCGCCCTAAAGCATTTTGACACCACAAATAATGCCAATCCTCGTAAAAAAAAAAAAAAAAAATGTTTAAAAAAGTGTGGCAATTTTTTTTTAAAGCAGATGAAGCACATTTCACGTGGCATTTCAATTAATTTAGAGATAATACAACTGCGAGGTCTCGAGTATGAATGGCGTTTCGAATCGTCCATTTTTTTCGACGGGTCCGCGGGGTTTTCCGGAAAGAGTACTGGACGCATCCGGCGACTTTTTCCACGATGGCTTCTCCATGCCCACGTCTGCCCATCGGGTTCCTAGCACGATCCGACTGGTTGGCTCCCAACGTCGGCAGCGCACCTCTGGTGCCTCAATTTGTCCCTAGAGAAATCTTTCTCGTGGCACGACGAAAAGTTTTTGGACCTGGTAACGTAAGGACCGCGGAGTCACTGGAGCATGTGTACTGTGCCCGAAACGCGTCTTCAGACTGCTGCGTCGGCGTCTCATCCCTCCCGTACGTCCCGAAGTGGCAACAAATGACGGAGCAGAAATCCAACGCGTTGTGCGACGTCGCAATTTTTTTTTTTTATTCATTTATTTCACATACATCAAACGACTGGAACCACTTTCCAGCAGATATCGCAATTATACCCGATTATTTTCTTTTTCGCCAATCTTTGTCTACATTCCTCTTTGATGAGCCGACACGAGTCATTTTATTTTGTTTATTTTGTTCGTAACAGATGTTGCTTACAGCTTTCGCCAATCTGAGTGTATTTTTTATATGTGAATTTCTTGCAGCATCTTTTTTGTTTCGTTCATTTTGTTTTATTTTTGTTCGCTTTACCCCTCCCCTCTACAATGCTTCGGCCCTTGAGGGTATGTACGATAAATAAATAAAAAAAAATAAACAACATCCTGGCGGTTGGAGCTAAAAGTCCCGGCAAAACGCACGAGCGAAAGGCGACCTAGTGCCTCACCTTGGCCGGGCAGGTAGCGTGTGACGGTGAGCTGGTCGGGAAGCCCGCCCAGATGGCCCGAGTTGACGAGCCTGACAAGGAAGGGAGCACACTCCTTGGGGATGGGCTCGGCGAGTGGGGCATCCTTGCGCACCCCTTGCAGCTCGTAGTCAAAGGCGTAGCCAAAGTGCCTCACCTCGCGCTGCTTCAGGGCTGCGTCGTCGGAGAGGCAAGACGTGGCTCGACCCTCGACCTTACGTGCGAACGAGCTTCGGCACACTCGTGCCCCCATCTAGTGGACAATGTGCCCCCAAATTATTTGGTTATTTATTTTTCGTCGCCAAAATAAGGTATGCACCGCCAGACACTCAGTCTCCGCCCAGACATATTGCTGGCGGCCTGGACCAGACGCCAAAGTTTCGGAACTACTTGTTGTCTTATTCGAAAGTTCCGAGCGATTCTCTGAAACTTTTTACATGAAAATGGGGCCCGTTCTCAGCAATTTGTGCCATTTAGCCCCGTGATTTTGTGGGCTCTGTCATCCGCCGCTTTACCGTTGAAAGTTTCCGAAAATTGCTCGTAACATTTTAATAGGCTAACGGCCAGTTCTGAAACTTTGGTGCCTGGTTCAGACCGCTTGAGCTACATTTTGGGCAGAAACTTGTTTGTCGACGATTCCTAGTTTATTTTTACGATTAAAAAAAACACATTTTTTTTAGGGGACACACATCTGACAATTTCCGGGGCATAACTTTGGGTTTTCCCAGAACTTTGTCTGTCGTACAGCTGTGATTTTGTTTGCAGTGATTATGCACTTCTTTTGCGTAGTGCCACAGAAGTCTGCTAAACACAACAATCTGGGGCGTCACGCATTTTCAAAATCAACATCTTTTTGTCCGGTGGATGCCAAAATATAGAGGCGGGTCGACCATGGTAGAGGTGGACAATCGGCAAGACTGATGGGCGGCAAAACCCTGCCCAAGGTAGAAAAGCTTGACGACCTCTATACCTGGAATCCAGCTCTAAAACGCATTCTGCGTTACAAGTTTTGGAACAAGTAGCTTTTGAACCAAGTCTAAAAAAGAAAACCTACAAAATATTCCTTTGCCATTTGAAGGCCTTTTTTTCTATTCTTTGCTCCCGTCATTTCGAGCCAATAAAGCCACTCGATACAAGAGTAGGGAGGCCTCACCACAAGGGGTCTGGATTTTGGTCACCCTGAGAGCTGCAGTATGGGCGAGCACAAATGAATATACTGTATTTTCGAGCGTATTACCCGCCCCTGCATGTAACCCGCACCCCCAACTTACTGCTCCCAGAAAAAAAAAAAGAATGCAAAAAAGAACCACTAATCATTAACTACACAAAACAATGTCCAGATCTCAATAGAAACCATGCCTTTGTTTTAAATACACTCATCGCTGCGGCTATCTGAGGTGCCTTTGTCGTCGCAGGTAGCGTTGTAATCCATACCGTCAAGGTGACTGCTGATGCAGCACTTTTTTTTTTAAACTGTTCCGCACCATCTCGTCTGGAAAGGTCACAGCCAAGCTGGATTTGTGTTGATACGGCGTGACTGCTACCTCTTCTCTCAATGACGAAATTCACGAGCATTTTTTCAAGCTCGAAGTATGCACCAGTCTTCGGACCACAAAATGATCTTCGGTCTACCAAACTGTTTCCTTCAAATTCTCAGACTTTTCTAAGTTTTCCTCGAACATTTCGTCTAATTTTCCTGACTATTACAAAAGGGAAAAATGCAGAGGATGCAGAGGACAAAGCTAGAGGTTGCGATAAGGTGTCCGCGCGATTTTTCCGTCTCTTATCTAGCCCCAACCTTGTACCTGCTCCACGAGTGGTAACTTCAGCGCACTACTACGCTTCTCACGCGCTCAAAGTCTTTCTGAAAATGACTGAATTAGGGGTTTTCGATGACGCTGAGCAAGTTTCTAATTGGAACCATATGTCTATTTTCATTAATTAAAAAGTTAATTAACGAATTTTAATTAATTAGCCAACTTCTCGCAAGGATTAGCCACCCACATAATGTCCCCCTAGCCGTATAACTCGCTTGAACAAACCGTACTAGTGCATCTTTTACGGATTTTTTGTAATAAATCTGTTCGAATTAAAAATGAACACCCGGTATAGGTGCAGACACGCAGCACGGCAATGCTGTGACGCGATTGACCCGATAAAGTTCTACGGGTGCACGCCCCAGTAGTCCATCCCGACAGCATATCTGTTAACCAAACAGCACAAAACTAGGGCCAAGGAGAAAGCTGCGTCTAAGCAACGCACGTAGCGGAGGTGCCGAGTTCTTCAGTGACACGGTACACCGAGAAAATCAACTTTCAGAACAAGCGTGTCTTCAATACGGAAAGCGTGGGAAACCGGGCCCGCAACAGGCAACATCTAGACGATTATCGAAGTCACCTGGCGGCTCGCCGGTTGCAACCAGGGCGAGGAGAGGACCTTATCTGGCAGCTGCGACGTGCTCGGTGTCCCCTGCCTATACATATCTTATACAGTGGCCAGGATGAAGTTTTCTCGAGAAAGCTGCCACGTTCGGTCCTGGCACTCACCGCAACAGTCCTGGTCCCAGGAGACGAGACGCCAGAGTAACGCCGCCTCAGCCTCGTCCACGGCCTCCCGCACCAGCCGCAGGCCCGGGGGATGCTCCGAGAAGGGGGCCCCGCAGCTGCTGTGCTCCGGCACTGCAAGTGTCACCACGGTCCCCAAATAAACCACGGGGTGCCCCCGCAAACATTTTCACTGCACAAATAAACCGACGATGATGATAATGATGATTCTGTGGCTTTGCCCTTTGCAGCGGGAAAGCTCGAAAAAATTTAATGCCCTAAACAAAATTAAGACGAGAAATAAAAAAAAGTCACATAAAACAACTCTCATCTTGTGCCACCAGTGCTCCAGCCTTGCCTTTGCCCTCTGGACACACTGTGCTCACAACCCTCTATCTCACGTCGCAGTGTTTTCTCTGGCTACCCTGGCCGTATTGGGGTTCCGACTGGGCCCGTCCGCTTCGCCCATGTCGACACTGTCGGCACCTGGAGTCAAAGCAAACCACGGGGTGTCCGCTACAGTCGATTAGGGGATAGGTCGACAATGGTCGATCATAGGGGGTAGCAGGCACTCACTGGAGAGCACCAAATGCTCCACTGTCTCAGCCTCATCCTCACACTCCCGACACATACCTGGATCCTACCTACTGGTCAGATTGCTTCCAGTAGTCAACTGCCCTCATTTCGAACAAAAGTCGGCTGCCCAAACCCTTTTCGAAACTCAATGCCATCTCGCGGCTCAAAAAGTAATTTCACTTTCAACAAACTAATCGCAGTCACAAAACTGCATTTCATCAAGGACCGTCACTTTCGCGCGTCGACAGCGGAGGTGACGATTTGTTTCGGTTTGTTAGTGTGAACATAAGAAGTGACCAGTACAGAGCGGCAACCCGTGAGAAACTCTATTAACTTTCCGCCATCAAAGGCTTTAGAGCCAAACTTATGTAAAGAGACTGATTGGACAACACTCCGAAGTAAACGCTTACGCAGTCGTTCTACATAATTTGTGCGACGTGTTGTACTGACGTCTCGAATGCACGGGTCTCATACATCCTCCGCTTGGTATCATCTTCAACTTCTTCGTTCATCAGCCTCAAGAAGGCCACCATTAGTTCGGCACAGATGCCATACGCCGAGATAATGATAGTGATCAAAGTTGCCGGACTGGATTTTGAAAAGGGTCTATAAACTAAGCATTGCCCAATGCTCTGTCTCCACCCAAATGTCACTCTGGCAGCCCGGACCGGATGCCGAAGTTTCAGAGCTTGCTGTTATCTGATTCAGAACTTATAGGCGATTTTCTAAAATTTTTAATGGTAAAATGGTGATCCTCGAATGTACATGGTGCTGAGTAGTGTCAGCTACTGAGAAAGGGCCCCGTTTTCCCACCGAAATTTTTAGGAAATTTCTCGTAACTATAGAATACATAACGGTTATTTCTGAAGCTTTGGCATCTGGTCTGGATCATTAGCATTACATTTGGGCCGCCGATGGATCGATTTCTCGATTGCCGGCCCATCTACGCTACGAATGAAGACCAGTGTGTATAAAAAAGGAGTACCAAACAATGCTCTTTTGTGTCCCCGTCTATTCTGGAAGACGCAGTTGATCGCAGCTCTAAAGAACTTGAGCAAGCTTGAAAACACTGCCTCCATGCATAAAACGACATAGTGTTACCCAAATTGAGGATCGCAACCGCAAGAGGGTTCGCAAAGCAACTCGGGAACTTGAAAAAAGAAAAAAAGGAAATAAATAGCCTTCTTCGCAGTGGCGTTAATAAAAACAAAGTATAGGTCACAGCTCAACGTCGAGCTGGAACTAAGAGTTGAGTGAGGTGTCGAAACTCTGCCCTCGGTTTGCGACACTGTGCTCTAACAAACTAACTTCAGTAGTTAAGAACAGTACTTCCTGCTGGCATGCATTTTCTTCTTTTTACAATCGTTTCTAGCCCAGCTGATTTGCCCCTATTTTATTATATTAACTACAAGAAAAAAGAGAAGTTTAGCATTAATTGATGCCACAAGTTTAGCTTGTGGCATCGCCACAAGCCAGACGTTGCGTACACGTAGCAGAGCACGTTGGATAAACTATAGTTCACATAGAGAGAATAAAATACTGAAATGGAAAAAGGACAGAAACTTACAGTTCTTTCAATGAGCAACGATTATATAAATGTGTCATTGCTCGTTGAAAGAACTGCGAGTGCCTGTCCTTTGTCCATTTCAGTGTTTTATTTTTTCTGTGTGAGCCAGAGGTTGCGATGCAATATTTTATCTTCTTAACTAGTTGCAGGGAAGCAGAGCCTGGAAAGCACTGGCATAGGGTGAATGTACATCAACATGGCGTCCGGCGAGATTTTGAGCCGGAAGTATATAAAGATAATACAATATTGCTTTACTATTTCGTGTCTCAGAATGACCGAAGCCTCGATGTGAAGCACGTTCGTGATTATACAACATGCACAACACACAAACAGGAAAACAAGTTGGTTGTAATGAGTAAATCAAAGTGGCGAGCTCGCATCTAAAATGTGCACACAATTTGTAAAGTCATCTAAAGATGTATTTTCCAAAATGGCATTGAAAGACACCCGCGTGTGGGTGATTGGACACGCTTGTCTGCCGTATGCTATATGAAACTTCCTTATATTGGCAACAGGAAACAATAGATGCTTCTCAATGAGATGCCAAAAACGTCCGTACCTTTGTCCACGAACGCAGGGTGCACGGATCCGTCGGCGAAGAGGCGCGACGGCCTCGTGCTCAGCAACGTTGCAGCCGAGACGCAGTCCGCGACGTCCCGGAAAGCGACGAACGCAAACTGCTGGCCCAGAATGAGCACGATGTCTTCGACGTCTCCGTACTTGCCCAGCTCGTCGAGGATGGACTCGTAGCTTCCACCGCACATGAGCCCACAGTTGTTCAGGACCAGGTACTGCGGATCATCAAACGCGTTCGATTCGGGCGGCCTCTGTTCAAAGCGCAGACCGCCATTACGGTGCAAGGAATGCGTCCCCGATCGATGTGTTTACTGCGTCTAAAATGCGGCCCCTCGCTTCTGACAAAACATCAGAAAGTTAGCCCACCACTCGTCTTCACTTGACCGGTTCTGAATGTTAGGTGGGCCACTTCTCGGGATATTGCGACAGTTAGAATTACAATTAAAGTCCGTAAAGTTTGTGCAGCGCAGGAGGTGGGATTGAGGGACGTTGTCACACCTAAAACCCTTCCCCAGCAGCAAGAAGTGTGGCGGAAGCCCGTAGTGGCCATGGCATAGGCTCACCCTCGAATAAAAAAACAACTCACTTCGCAGTACAGGCGACATTTGTGGCACAATGAAACTGCTAAAACCCTTCAAGTCTTGAGCTACTGAACCATGCAGTGGCACCTCAGTGTACGAGAATACGGGTGTGTTGGGACTACACCGTGGTTGGGACCGGAGCGGTTCGATAATACCAACTGGGCAATGAAGTTTGGTTCGAAAGGTAGTGCCATCTCCTGCGGAATTTTCGCAACTCTGAGACAACCTGTGGCCGCGATTGTTGGACGCAATCTTGTGCTATACTTCGTTTCAGCTTGCGTCCGAGCGCAGCCAAAGGCCGAGGGACGGTTCGCAACTTCGAGAAGAGCATTCCTACGCACCACAAAGTAGTCGGCAAAAGTAATTTTTTTAAAATAACTGTTTTGTGCGTAAACCTTGCACAATATTCCGGATGTGTACTGCTGAGAATGATTGGCAACTAAAGGAACTAAATATCTGAAGTTTATGTTTTATTAATACATGTAAATGAATGAGGTTTGGTGAAAACACGTACATCCGCTGGCAACACGGCTGCAGCGCTCGGTTTTTCTGTGTGATTTCGTTCCCGTAATGGCCGAATTATGTGCTTCGCTGCTTTCCTCACCGAGTCGCTTCAAAACGCCCTTTTGCAAAGGCACGTTTGGGCGTCAGGCGTGTCGTGATGAATGTCTACTTTCAAATTCGGCAGCAGACTCCAGCTGCGTCGTACCGCGAATACGTTGTAAACAAGAAAAGCGTCCGGGCCACTACAATTCACTGATACACGGCGAAATCAGGGCACCCCTTTACCTGCCGATCACATTAAACGCTGAGAGGCTGGTGGAAAGGACTGCGCCCCGGGCCCTGGTATATCCAGACATTACAAGGAAACATCAACGGCCGGGTCATTGGGCACCCTGCAATGTGTACTTACGTCTCGAAACTACGCCGAAATGCCAAACAGGTGGAAAGCTCGGACACAGACACCAGCGGCTAGCCTAAGTACTGACATCCCCTGTGACTAAATTTCAGAACGTGAAAGGGCACTTTTTAAACCTGTAGCAGACGATACCTTTGATACACCCGTAGCAGACGAAATACTCGGCGAGTGCGGTTGGCGTGGACGACCAGCGTCGCAGCGGAGTGATACAAAAGTGCAGGCGAGATCGCGTGACCTATTGCCGGCATGTTATTGGCTCCGGCCACATGTAGCTTTGGCTGCGCTCGGACGGAAGCTGAAACGAAGTATAGAACGTCCGAGTGCCTTGCCGAACTGGGGCACAGAGCTCGTGTCCAATCATTCTGTGGCACGGCCTTCCCAACGTTGCTCCTTTGGCCACCAGCCACATTGACCAGCAGCTCACCTAGATGCCTCCTGTTCACTGCTCTGGGGCTATGGGGAGAGCACGTGAGGCCGCACGTGTAAACAGCCCCTGGTGGCACTGCAAGCACTACAACTGTAGAAAGCCGCTGCAGACGGCCAAGTTTGGCCGAAAGTGTGTCGGGCGTTCACAACCGTTCAAAACACTGTTCTTTTTGTTGTCTTGGTATTGCCCTCATCAGCTGTGTCTTCGAGCTGACGACCATTTCCTAGCTTTTTGTATGTTTGATCAGAAATGTTTTGAATTTGGTGAGTCTTTCTTTTTGTGTAGTAAGTAGGCGCGTTAAAGGGTAACTCCGCTCTATTTCGAAGATATTGGGATTAATAGTGGTTTAGCACTAAAAAGCCCTAATAAAAAACACTACGTCATTTGCTTCGTGAAAAATGGAATATACAGAATGTCACCAAAAAACATTTACAAGGTTTTTTTTACCGCAAAAATAAACTAGGCATCGCCGAACGCTCATTCTCCCCTCAACGGTAGCGCTAGAGGTCACAACCAGATGCCAAAGTTTCAGCCCGATTCGATAACTTAATCACAAGTTATAAGTGATTTTCTGAAGATTTCAATGGGAAAATGGCGGCCGATGGAGTTTTCGAATACATGGGGCTCTATGGCACCAGAAACCGAAAACGGGCAAAAATGGGCTCCATTTTCCCATTGAAATTTTCAGAAAATCACTTATAACTTTTGATTAAGTTATCGGATCGGGCTGAAATTTTGGCATCTGGTTGTGACCTCTAGCGCTACCTTTGGGCGAAGAATGAGCGTTCGGCGATGCCTAGTTTATTTTTGCAGTAAAAAAACCCTGTAAATTTTTTTTTTTTTGTGACACCCTGTATATATTTTAAATCTAATTTTAAACACGAGCAGAAATCGAAACCGAAACTTCGGCTTTGTCCGGCAACATTGGCCACGGGCCGCTAAGAACCGGAAAGAGAATGGACATATGAAGACTTAATTAGTGTTTTCAAAAGAGAGTTAGAGAAATATTGAATCAAACAAGGAGGAAGAAAACTAAAACGCAAGCTCAAAAGCTGGTGGGATAAAGAGGTTAAGGCAGCAATATCGAGACGCCAAGCGGCATCTAAAGAACACAGATGGGCAAAGAAAAAGGGGGCCACACTAGCCGAAGTAGCATCAAAATGGGAGGAATTTCAGGAAAGAAAGCGAGAGGCATCAGCATTAATACAGGCCAAAATTGGGAGGGCAGGGGTCCAGTGGATGATAGAGATAAACCAGAAGGATACGAATGCAGCAAAAAGGTTCTGGGAACACATCAGTGCGCAGGGAAAAAAGACCGAGGGGTACCAGAAGACACTAACCACACAGGAAGGGACAAAGGTAGAGGGGGAAGAGGCAAGAGAGTACATTAGGCATACAATCGAAGCAGCATTTTCGGAGTTAGAGTCAGATCAGGCCGTAGGGGAGGGTAGAGTCTACACAACACAAGAGGAGGGTCATAGTGAAGAAGAGGAAATGACCACTGGGGAGTGGGAAAAAGCAGAAGGAAGGGTTCCGGCTGGAACTGCGACAGGTCCAGACGGCATACCAATGAGATTGATAAAAGTTCTAGGCAAAACAAGCAAATTGAAACTAAGGCAGGTGATTGACCAGATACTTATGGGAGGGGAGGTACCCAGTGACTGGAAATTGAGCAGGATGAGATTATTATATAAGGGCAAGGGAGACAAAGACAGTATCAAATCATACCGACCAATCAAAGTAACGTCAGTAATATACAGACTAGCTATGCAAATTGTAAAAAGAAGAATGGAAGAATGGGCAGAGAGAAAGCAGATTCTAGGGGAGCTTCAGAACGGTTTCAGGAAAGATAGACGACTAGATGATAATTTATTCGTAATCACTCAGTGCATAGAGATAGCAATGGCAAGTCAAAAGCCATTATGGGTAGCATTTTTAGACATCAAAGGGGCATATGACAATGTGAATCAGGAAAACCTCTGGAGCCAACTGAAGGGGTATGGACTAGAGGGAACCATGGTTAAGTTTCTAGAACGGGTTTATACGGAGAATAGGGTGGTTATAACATGGGAAGCCGAAACTACAAGACCAGCAGCAATAAAAAGAGGTCTTAGACAGGGTTGCCCATTGTCTCCCCTGCTCTTTATGATATACCTCAGTGAGATGGAAAAAAAGTTAGAACAGTGCAAGCTAGGTTTTGACCTGACTTACATGGAGGAAGGACATAAAGTAAATCAAGTATTGCCAGGGTTAATGTATGCAGACGACAATGTACTCGTATCAGAAAGTCGTGAGACAATACAGGAACTGATTAGGATTTGCAGCAGGGAAGGGGACAATTTAGGACTAAAATTTAGTAGGGACAAGTCTGGT
The DNA here is from genome assembly GCA_013358835.2 of Ixodes persulcatus. Classification (NCBI taxonomy): domain Eukaryota; kingdom Metazoa; phylum Arthropoda; class Arachnida; order Ixodida; family Ixodidae; genus Ixodes; species Ixodes persulcatus. The sequence goes on from JABSTQ010009555.1 coordinate 392,486, forward strand.
ATAATAGTTTTCAACGACGAGAAGGGGGAACCCCTGGAGATACAGGACACATTGATAGAACACGTAGAAAAGTACATATATCTTGGAGTATGGTTAAGTGAAGGAAGACGGTATCTAAAAGACCATGAAGATATTGTAATAAAGAAGGGGAAACGAGATTCGGCTATCATGAAACACAGGGCACTATGGAACTATAATAGATATGAAGTCGTTAGGGGTGTATGGAAGGGAGTCATGGTGCCAGGGCTGTCATTTGGGAATTCGGTATTGTGTATGAGGTCGGAAATCCAGGCAGGTTTAGAGATACAGCAAACGAGTGTGGGTAGGTTGGCATTGGGGGCCCATGGGAATACACCAAATGAGGGAGTACAGGGGGATATGGGTTGGGCATCTTTCGAGAGTAGAGAAGCGATCAGTAAAGTAAAATTTGAACAAAGACTAGCTGAAATTGAGGATACACGGTGGGCAGCGAAAGTGTACAAGTATCTATATATGAAAAGTCTAAACACTAATAGCGAGTTCGTTTCACACGCACTGGCACCGTTCGAGTTCTCTCCCAGAATGCATCGCACTCGCAGAGTGTTGCACGGAAAACTGGACTCAATCGAACTCGCCAAATGCACCGAGTGCAGAAGATTGATGCTGCCGCCATCTATGTTGTAGAAAAGGTACCGACCTCAAACCGAAACTTGCGCGTTTCTGTTCGGAGTGATGGGTGGGAATGCGAGAGTGCAGTCACTACCAGCGTTTATCTACAAACGTTGAACGCTGCAACCTGTAGTTTATAGTTGCGATGACTTCAAGCAACTCGCCTGCCGTAGAGATAGTTACAGACGGCGTAAATTTCCGCACCCAGCTGCCTACAAAGCAGCTGGTTGCTATCTTTCAGTTCTTATAACCATTTACACTGAAGAAAACTGATGATGCCGCCCGAGCAGAAGCTTGATTCGTTTGAGCATGGTATTATGCGTGAACCACTGAAAGGGTATGGCTTAAAACTAGTTTGTTGGAATATCCAGCAAAACCTTTCGTGGGACTTTCGATTTTGATCGTCATTACAGGTGGATCAGATATTAGCCTTGGTAAGGACGTCGAGAACGACAGCTTTCTCGAACAAAATACGACGGGGCAAGTTAGCAGACGTAAGTAAATGTTAAACATGATGATGTTGCCCAAGCCTCGGGTAAAGTCACTATGTTTAGCTTTCTCTGATGCTTATTGGGCAGTCAGAGGTTTCTGTTGGGGGAGTTTTGTCGACAAATGTTCAATTTTTCACCCGCACACGGATGGTGATAAACATCTCGGGGGCCGCTGATGCATTTGTTCTGAGCATTTCTTGACACACTGGTATATTTCAGCGTCTGTACGGCAACAGAGCGACTTAAAACCTGCAAATAAAGCACGGGTTGTCAATTGCTTCCTTCATGGAATAGCAGACTCCCACAATTCAAGCTTGCGTTTGATTATGTTGCCCGCGGGACGCGATTTCTATCAGAAAATCTAATTTTTTTTTCCTTTCGGTTCCGCGACACATCGTAGCAGACGAACCCTCGTCGTCTGCTCCCGCTCCTCGCCGGCCTCGCGGGAGCGAGGCATGACGGGATTGCATTTTGGCGCACTCTCGATTTTCTCGGTGCAGCGAGTGCATGCACGCGTGGGGTGCCGCCGCTGAAACGAACTCGGAGAGTGCAACCACTCGTGGAGTGCCTGCCGAAACGAACTCGCTTTACGCCGCGAGTGGGCACGCGTGGACACGAGTGCCGTGAAACAAACTCGCTATAAGTGGATAAACCGAACCCGCTAGCTGAGATTTAAATACATTCAACGAGATGGAGCCGATCAGAGCATATCAGTAGAGAAGGGAGTAAAGGAAACAGAGAGGAAATTGTGGGAAGAAAGAATGCAGGGGAAATCAGCTTTAACAATATACAGGGCGCAAAAACAAGAAATAAAGAAGGAACATCTGTATGATAATTCAGTGGGGAGCTCTTTGCTGTTTGAAGCTAGAACGGGGGTGCTAAGAACGAAAACGTACAGGGCTAAATTCCAGGAAGTAGACACTCTGTGCGACGTATGCAACCGTGAAAGGGAAACTATAGAACATGTAATTTTAAGGTGCACGGGGCTTCGTCCCACCCTCTTGGCGGGGATGACTACAGATTTGGAGGGGGCACTGGGTTTTCCGGACATAGATGGACGAATGGATAGGGAAAGAATTGCGGTAACTAAGAGGAGATTGGAAGATTGGTGGAAGAGATCTAGGGAAGGATAAAGAAAAAAAAAATACAGATAAAAATAAGCAATAAATTCACTGGAAAAGAGAGAAGAGGGGGGGGGGTCTGTTATAACAAAATTCATACAAATTAAAAAGAAAAAAAAAAAAGGGATGACGAAATGTTAGGCTAGGTGGCGCAAGCTGCCGCCCGTTGCAAAGGGTATAGCTATTACCATCCATCCATCCATCCATCCGAACATGGCTATCACGTGGTACGAGATGTCACGTGATCCTCCACGCAACGACGGGCAGGGTTGGGGCGGGCATGTGCCAGGTGCAAGTGTCGTCTGCACTGCACTCTTCACCACGTTTTGGCGTCTACGACATTCGACGACGTCTGCACACCTGCGGCATGAGTCTGCGCAGACAGAGTCCGTAGTGTGGATGAAACTCCGAGACAATAATCACAAACGGTGAGACGACGACGGCGGTTGTGACGGGAGAGACTGCGGTAACAGCGGGACCATGACACTGCGGCCAAGCGGCTCCCAAGAAGCGCGCTGCGCAGGCGCATTACGCCAATCACGTGGACACCGCTGAGCGCCGAGAGGAAACGTTGCTGACGTCACCGGTTATGCTTGCCCGAAAAAGTAAAAACAAGCAAAAGGGGGCCATGGTGATGACGTTTAGATCAATGTTGGCTACGCCGATGCCGTAGCCTTGACCGCACTGTTGGTTGCGCCTCCATTCGCCCGCTGGAGTCAACCAATTTCGGCAACTTTTCGAGCTTGAAAGTTTGCCGGACCGTTTAAGAATCATTTAGTTTTGAACTAGGTCGTAATATTTGACGTGCGGTCTCCCTAGGTGATGCTGAAGAGGACTGCATCGTTTTTTCAAAAACAAAAAAAGAAGCGAAGTTGCCCTTTAAGGTAATATAAAATACCCTTGGCGAGACAGTGACGAAACAGCTACCACAAGCCTGGCTGTCAAACGGGCTACACGCACATGATGAGTGAGAAGACAGTCTCTTTTTAGCGTTCCAGGAGTCAAGAAAAGCTGTACGAGACGTTGGGAAAGAAATTTTTAAAAACAGGAAAGACGTTTTAAACAGTGCAGCACTGTCCGAGAGCTGCATTTCGAACACTGCTATTGAACGACACGTAAATAGACCCTTTGCAAAAATCCCAAAAGTCAGCGTGCGAAGTGCTTGCCCCCCTATCGTCTACCACGTGCCACTGAAGGGAGCGAGTGAGAAGAGGAGTAGCGCACTTTCTCGCGTGCCCTCTTGTAGCAGACGCTTCCGTCGTCTGCTACAACCGGTTCTGTACCTAGAATTCCCGACATTTCTTTCGGCACCGCGTCAATACTGCATGTCTTGCAACGGGTCTATTTCGTATTCTCGCTCCGATCGTCGCGGACGCACACAAGCAATGCGCCGGCATCGACACCTGTCGCCATCTGCGCCTCATGCGAGCCGCTCCGGTCCCAACACTATCCCGTTTCTAGTACAAGCGTCCTGAGCATCACGCGTCAACTAGCCCAAGAACAAGTCTCGTACACTGTAGTGGCACCCAGGCCAAGGCTGCTCGATTCAGGTTCTGCTGGCACCTGTCAAGCGGCCGTGCCCTGGCGTTCGAACACTAAGAACGGTTGTTGACTTACCCTGGTAGGGTGATCGCACACTGTGATGCCGGTTTTCTTCTCTAGCATTTTGGCACATCTTGTCAACTTACGATCGGCTTTTCTTTCTGCCTTAGTTCGCCTCGCGTTGCTCCGAACGTTCTCTACAATTTTTACTCCGGGCGCCGCCATGTTCTTAACGTTGTTGCTAGACGCCGATCTGCAGCCGGCTAAAAATAACGAAAACAAGACATTTGACCCCGTAAGTGTTGACACGGTGACGCTCCAAACAAACTCTTGGAAGTGAGTATCATATAGAGTGACTCAATATCATTCGAGTGGGATGACGTGAATCGCCTTCGGGTCGCAGACGGGGCCATGGCAATGTTCATGTTTCGTCGGGCAACGGCCACAACATTGAGATCAGTGCGTCGGCGTCAAATTGACGTCATTTCCTGCGCGCGGCCGCGCGTTTTCGCGGGAGCGTTGGTTTCTAGCCGACCCAGAACAAGACGCGCGCGCCGAGGCGTCGAAGCGGCTCTCGCCCAATGAGAGTCGCTCGAACCATCACATGATTCAGCACAGAAAACCGCTTCCGATTTTGGCGGTTTGACTGCGCTTCTTTTTGTTTGCCGATTGCACGTGCGATGGTTGACAAACGTGCATTCAATGAAATTCTTATTGACGAGGTTGAGAAGCGCCCCATTCTTTGGGATCGATTTTCCAGTTGTGCCTGCTTTAGCACAAGCATACTTCTTAGCAGAAGGAGCTTTCGCCTTCGCTCCATACTGGACTAGAGCAAATCTCAAATTCTGACAAATAGAGCTTGCACTAAAGTAAACTTTACTTGCACTCAGCGCAGAAAAGCACGCAACACGAACAACGCGAACAACACACCACTCGCGACGCGGCCAACGCGGCTGGCTCAGTACGCTGTTTCGTAATCAGCGCAATTCAAAGTGTTTAAAAACCTTTTTATTGGCCATATAAAAATTGAAAAAGTGTTCTTTTTGACACGAAAACCCGTTTGATTTACTTATTTAATACTTTTACTCTTATTTTGTAGTATTTGCGTGAGCAATTACATCGCGCGTTGAGAAATCGGTTATCTGGCAACGTTGATAACGCGCGGCTGGCGGCGCTTGGCTTTGGCTGCATGCGGGTGCCCCCGCGTCAGCTTCCGCGCGAGCGTTCATAGCGCGTCGCGTTTTCGCGTGCAGAAAAACGCTCCATGCGGTCTACGCTTTAGGTGGTTTCGATTCAAACCAACGCGTTTTTGTGCGCGCGTCAACGCTGATTCCTTGCGCCTTCCGGGCGCGCATAAGAAAGTTGGATGATTTCAACTTTTTCTGAAGGTGCACGAAAACGCGCTCTGACTAGAGCATAGAGATCATATACTAACACCAGAGCCGTTTATTGAGAGAGTTTGGCCAGCCATACATTGGTTTGAATAGGCGAGCATCTCGGGCCAACCAGAGGCCGCGAAACAGCCCCTAGCGGTGGTCGCGTGCTCTAAATTTGTGCCACGACTATACTTCGTTTAACCTTATGTGCGAGCGAAGGCAAAACTGGAAGCGCGAGCACGGAAGCTCCGTGCGTTCAGGCTTTGCTCGAGCGCGCGAGCTGGGGAGAAATGCAAAAAGCGCTGGTCTCGCGCTTCTAGCTTTGGCTTCGCTCGCAGATAAAGTGAAACGAAGTATAATTTGAGCCGTGCCGAGCGGAACTCCGCGTCTCAAGACGCTCGCGCACCCCACCCTTTGCACTGCTTTCTTTCAGCCAGTCTCAGTACGCTGTTCTAGCAGTGCAGACAAAGGCATGGGCAGGAGCGCGTGGCTTTGGAAAGTGCCTCCTATGCACGAGGTCTCGTACAAACAATAGCGTTTCGCTGAGCTAGGCTCACGCGCCTGTGCCTTTGTCTTCACTGTCGACATTTGTGAGATGGAGTAGAGGTCTCCTGATTGGTCGACGCTGTGTCACAAATTTAGTTTACGCTCTAAGCGTGAGGGGAATATTCGGCGCTGGCGGCGGCCTTTGCTCCGCCTATTGTCCAAACCAGAGCCGTATATTAGGAGAGTTTGGACAATAGGCGGAGCAAAGGCCGCCGCCAGCGCCGAATATTCCCCCCACGCTTAGAGCGTAAACTAAATTTGTGACACAGCGTCGACCAATCAGGAGACCTCTACTCCATCTCACAAATGTCGACAGTGAAGACAAAGGCACAGGCGCGTGAGCCTAGCTCAGCGAAACGCTGTTGTTTGTACGAGACCTCGTGCATAGGAGGCACTTTCCAAAGCCACGCGCTCGTGCCCATGCCTTTGTCTGCACTGCTAGAACAGCGTCCTGAGACTGGCTGAAAGAAAGCAGTGCAAAGGGTGGGGTGCGCGAGCGTCTTGAGACGCGGAGTTCCGCTCGGCACGGCTCAAATTATACTTCGTTTCACTTTACCTGCGAGCGAAGCCAAAGCTAGAAGCGCGAGACCAGCGCTTTTTGCATTTCTCCCCAGCTCGCGCGCTCGAGCAAAGCCTGAACGCACGGAGCTTCCGTGCTCGCGCTTCCAGTTTTGCCTTCGCTCGCACAAAAGGTGAAACGAAGTATAGTCGTGGCACAAATTTAGAGCACGCGACCACCACTAGGGGCTGTTTCGCGGCCTGTGGTTGGCCCGAGATGCTCACCTATTCAAACCAATGTATGGCCAAACTCTCTCAATAAACGGCTCTGGTCCAAACTCTCCTAATATACGGCTCTGACTAACACTAGGGGAAAAGGTACGCCATTTTCCCATGCATTCTGGCTGCCGCAAGCGGCGGAGCATGCAGGCAGACCCTCGGGGTCCCACACATGGTTACCATGGCAACTGAAGCCCCGCTGTCCCCGATCGCACCTCCGGAAAGGGAGTCCCATACCATTTGTTCTGCGAAGTTTCGTCGACAGCATTCGATTTCACGAACTTCAACAATCCACGAACTTACCGATGGAAAGGTATTCGCGTTCCTTTCGAAGCTTTCTTTTTGCATAGCGCGCAGATGTACGGCCTCCCGTCAACACTAAACTAAACCAGATAATCGGCTCCGCGGGTGGCCGCGCCCCAGGAATACAAAACCGCGCAACCACCAGATTTCCAAGATTTCGACAGAAGGGAAGTTAATGCAGCGTAATGAGTATATTGCCTTTTATAAGCGTTAGAATAGCTCAGAATTTAGTTTACAACGTTAAATTATCACTGTTTATTTTGCTGAGAGTTTTCAGTCTTCGCGATTACCATTGTGACTGTCGTCCTTCAGCTGGCAACATTGGTTTCTTTCTCTCGTTTTCTGTCGCTTTCTTTCGCGATCTTTCACTCGGGACCCAGGATGTCGGCGCACGGGATTTTCCACTCCTCCTCACCCACCTTTACCCCCCTGGACTAGAGTCACTAAATAAGCTCTGACGTATTAGGGCGCTCCTCTCTCGGCCAATCGGTGGAGGGCACTAGTTCCGGCTCCGCTTTTCTTCGCCGTCTGGCGCAGATGCTCTCTGCGAATGCAACGAGCATGGCAGCGTGTAAAAGAATTGGCCAAGTCGCCCCCGACCCGCCCTCCCCCCACTCAGGACCCAGGGACAGCGGAGCCGGGACCGCACGGCCTTGCACCCGGTACCGTACGGAACGAAGAGACAGAGAGCATGGCCCGGGTGGAAACACCCACAACGCCTTCTGAATTAGGTTTAGTGTTTGGCATCCGGTCGGCATTGGAAAAAGCACATACTAGAATTCTTGGATTATACTCTTTTTGTGCGCACTCAGTTTCTTTCACCCCTAGAAGGACTGTCAAGCAAACGCCATCATCCCAATTAATTTAAATAGAAAACGTGTACAACTGATTACAATGTAGTTTATTAGCTTTGTACTAAAAAAATATTCAGCACTTGTATTTTTATTTAATGATGTCTCCTGTTGTGTCTTGTCTTCCGCGGTCATCTGGGCCATCTGTTTCGCTGATACCAAGACGTTGTCCAGCTCTTCCAAGGAAGCAATTATTTCAGGAACTCCTCTTGTAGTTCCTGCGGATCAACTTGAAGGGGAAGCCTACTCATGGCATCTGCATTGGCGTTACTTGTCCCTGGCCGGTACTCGATGCGATAGCTGTACTTACCCAGGATGATGGCCCACCGTTGAATTCTGGCCGCAGGAACCCATCAATAATGTAACCAGAAATATTGTTTTGCATACCTCACATGCTTAGTGCATATTTTCCCACATTCCCACAATAATATTACTATAAGAGTAAGACCTAAATTCTTAAAGGGGCCCTGCAATCATATTTAAGCGTCTACCTTTTCTTGCGGTTTCCACGTCCCTCGGGGTTAGGGCAAGCCAGCGGGCACGAAGAGAGTAACTAAATATCAGTGCGTCATATTTTAACCGGACGACGCGGAAACCTCCTTCACCTACGGGGGCGACGCGCGGTGCCGAAAACACGCAATATGTGACGTCTTAGGTCCTGGGCTTACTACTGGTCAGAGCCGCTAAAAGCTTCTGTTTTGTCGAAATACAAAATATAAGTGGCGCGAACCGTTTCAATTAGTTATAAAAGTAGTTTTTGTTCGCTATTTTAGATCAGAAAAGAAACAAATGCAGTTTAGAAAGTACGGAAACAAGTAATGGCCCGTCGACATACCCGCCATCAAGCGGTGGAAAAGGCGGCGCATACTAGAAAGGTGTAGTGAGATCAGGCACCATCGAACGGCGACCGTAGAAAGCTCCCGGATGTACGCGGCGGCACTGCGGTCGTGCAGACTGGAGGATCTGACGGGTTCCGAGCGTTCCCAAGGCCTTCGGCGAGCAGCCTTGGCTTGCGGTTTGACCGTTTGGCGGTTTGGCAGCGCGAAGTGGCTCCCGTTCTGAACTGATCTTTACCCCTTGTTTGCTGTCGTTTGCGGCCAATGAAGTGTCATGCCGAATTAGTGTTTAATTGCGCAGCGAATGCAATGCGAGCCGCCCTGGCTGCCCGCCTCATACAGCCTATCCAGAACACGCTTTAGTGGCGCCCTCTCGAGCCGTCGACACGGAGTGCGGCAGCCGTGAGCGCTCGCTGAGCTCACTACCCCTCCTCTAGTTCACGGCCACTCAAGCAACCTAGGACGTCATGAAGGAGGTTATTTTTTGCTTATTTTTGTAATTTTAATTTTCCTCTAACTTTTAAAATACAGCGAAATTCGAGAAAAGAAGTTTTATTAAAGGGATACTGATTAAAAGAATTTAGTGTCAATAATAAGTGGCGCACGTTCTTTCCACGAGCCAGCAGCCGCCGGTGTGCGCGAGCACACGCAACAAAAATGACGTCAAAGACCTCCATTCGCAGTTAAGATGACAGTGAAATGTATGGGCTTCGGGCCAAAGGAGAATAAAGACAAGTTTTTCATCTACACACAGCTGTCTGGTGTAAAAAGTAAGCGATTAATTGGTCTAACAAGCACGTAGCTTTGACTTGTAGAGATGGAACGCCTGTCTTTATTCTCCTTTGGCCCGAAGCCCATACATTTCACTGTCCTCTTAAACGCGAATGGAGGTCTTTGATGTCATTTTCGTTGCGTGTGCTCGCGCACACCGGCGGCTGCTGGCTCGTGGAAAGAACGTGCGCCACTTATTATGGACACTACATTTTAAGTTACTACGCTCAGTGCGCTCCGGTTCGGTGCAAATTAAAAACCAGTAAAAAAGTCCTTGCAGGGCTCCTTTAAATGCATGTGATAATTGTTTTGGAAATATCAGAAACCAAGTGTTCATACCTAAATTTCAATTATATGGAGGTTGTCCATGCCGACATGAAGAAATGTTTAAAGGAAGACGTTTAGAAATCTCTGTAACGCGAAACTTTGGGTACCTCTTGAGGAGGAGGAGGGGAGGGTATGCCCCTCCTCTTCCGTATCCGCCCTTCCTCCTCCTCTCCACTTCTTACCCTCCTCCTCTCCCCTCCTTCTCGTTTCCTCCTCCTCTCCTGCACCCGCTAAATTTAGCGGGTTAAGATTACTCGCGAATTTAAGCGGGGAAATTGACGTAACGTGACCTCAACACCAATTCAATTTCCCCGTTAAATTTAGCGGGGAAAATGACAGTATATGACTTCGCGTCACGTCACCCATGAACAAATTCAGTTTCTCCGCTGGATTTAGCGAAAAAACTAACGTCACGTAAGCTCAACACCTATTCGATTTCCCGCTAAATTTAGCGGGGCGGTTGCACCGACGGCGACGCCGACGCTGATGCGGCGGCAACGGCGACGCCGCGAAACGCGCTTTCTTCACCCAAACGTAGCGCTAGAGGTCACAATCAGATGCCAAAGTTTCAGCCCGATCCGATACCTTATTCAAAAGTTATAAGTCATTTTCTGAAAATTTCAATGGGAAAATGGAGCCCATTTTCGCCCGTTTTCGGTTTCTGGTGCCATAGAGCCCCATGTATTTGAAAACACCGTCGGCCGCCATTTTCCCATTGAAATTTTCAGAAAGTCACTTATAACTTTTGAATAAGGTATCAGATCGAACTGAAACTTTGGCATCTGGTTGCTCTGTCTGGTTGCAGAGCCGTTTATTAGGAGAGTTTGGACAATAGGCGGAGCAAAGGCCGCCGCCAGCGCCGAATATTCCCCCCACGCTTAGAGCTTAAACTAAATTTGTGACACAGCGTCGACCAATCAGGAGACCTCTACTCCATCTCACAAATGTCGACAGTGAAGAGAAAGGCACAGGCGCGTGAGCCTAGCTCAGCGAAACGCTATTGTTTGTACGAGACCTCGTGCATAGGAGGCACTTTCCAAAGCCACGCGCTCGTGCCCATGCCTTTGTCTGCACTGCTAGAACAGCGTCCTGAGACTGGCTGAAAGAAAGCAGTGCAAAGGGTGGGGTGCGCGAGCGTCTTGAGACGCGGAGTTCCGCTCGGCACGGCTCAAATTATACTTCGTTTCACTTTACCTGCGAGCGAAGCCAAAGCTAGAAGCGCGAGACCAGCGCGTTTTGCATTTCTCCCCAGATCGCGCGCTCGAGCAAAGCCTGAACGCACAGAGCTTCCCTGCTCGCGCTTCCAGTTTTGCCTTCGCTCGCACATAAGGTGAAACGAAGTATACACCTTTCCAAAAAACGCTCCTAGGCCGCCGCCATGTTGCTGATGCTGATGCGGCTGGTGCGACTCTCGCGCCCTCTATCAGCTAGAAATGTTCTGCCACCCTCTGGGACTGTGATGACCCGCTCAGCGCGGTTCTCAACCTACGTTTTTGCGGTTTTGCATTCGACGTTTTCTAGCCCCTCTTGAAAGTTTCCACTTAATTTTTTTTATGCGGGCTGCGTACCCTTTCTGTGTTATCTTCCATTGTGAGAAATAAGGCTGGTAAGTGTCTGCCATTCAAGCTTTCACGGGAAACGAAGGAGGTGAAGGACGCCGAACGGCCCTCGACGCGATTTTGCAACATTGTTCTCCCCACTCCCAGAGATAATCCGCGTAGAATCCTCAGTCATCTCCAAAAATAGTTTTCCGGGTTGGGGTGGGAAACGTGTCAGTCGCGTTCGTTCCAAAACGTGCCCCAAGACGAAGTCATCTTGGATTCCGTCCGATCGTCAAGATGTGACTCGTCGACTGTGACTGTGTTATTTGAGATCTTTCTCAAATAAATTCTTTTCGGATAACGCTGCATCGTGTGGTACGTAAAATATATTGTTCGAATGTTAACACTTGCTAAATTCTATGTCCATGTCCTGTCCATCGGTAAACACGTTATTTGTGAGCGTGAAAAAAATATTTTTGACAGCTAAGCGTTTTGTCGTTTGACATGCGGCGAATCGCGCGGTGCCGTCAAAACTTATCGTAAAGAAAACAACAAAAAACTAGAACTATACATTCCAGTCGCATTTGTTCTGTCGCGAGCGTTCCCACCAAAAATAGTTTGTAGGTTTTTATTGCTTTTTTTTTTCAAATGTGGTACAATGCTTTCTCAGTGACCTCAGGAAAATACATGCACAATTAAACACAAAATACAGCTGGAAAAGACGAGAATTTAGCCGCCAGCAGCGTTTGAAACTGAGCCTACGCAGGCTGCGCCTATCGAAATCACAGTCCACTCGATTAGGGTTAGCAGGGACACCGGTGACAGTCTAGCCTCAAACCCAGTGAATGGGCTCGAAAACGGTTTGCTGCCCCTGGGGTCGAGTGTTTCTCGGAAAGGTGTATAGTCGTGGCACAAATTTAGAGCACGCGACCACCGCTAGGGGCTGTTTCGCGGCCTGTGGTTGGTCCGAGATGCTCGCCTATTCAAACCAATGTATGGCCAAACTCTCTCAATAAACGGCTCTGTCTGGTTGTGACCACTAGCGCTACCTCTGGGCGGAAAATGAGCGTTCGGCGATGCCTAGTTTATTTTTGCGGTGAAAAAGAACGTGTAATTTTTTTTTTTTGTGACACCCTGCATATATCGGTGCTAAAAACATTCATGTGGTGTTTGTGTAACGTATTAGGCATTTTGTGGTTCTTTCTAGCGTCGTTCAGAAAACGCCCAATCGCGGAAGCGCAGTGCCTGTTCCCGCGCGTTCCCGCACTGCGCTTCATGGCGTCCTACCAAGAGTAGGAGGCAATGAAGGTTTATTTTGTATCTGTTCATTTAGAAATTTATTTTTCGGGTGTACGCGGAAGCAGGCACTAAAATTTATTTTCCCTGCCTGCCCCCCCCCCCCCCCCCCCGGCCCCCGCCTTTTATCCTAAAAAAAATACAAAAACAGCGAGAACTTTATGAAATTGCCACGCCCAATATACAGTTCGGAACCTCAGAAGCAAAACACCTTTCAATGTTCCTCTTTGAAATTTGGAGTAAAATATTTCGTAAAGCAATATAGGTGCAGAGTCTATAATCTGTATAACATACTCTTCCTTCATAAATTGATGAAAAAAAAAAAAAAGAAATTTGCTTGCAGTTGTTTCCGATGAATGTAGCGCTTCATCTGTAGCAACAAATTAAATTGCTCTTATGGAACCTAAAAAACAATCTGAACTCTAGAGACCTTAGTCATCCGGCACTGGGCAGAAATCTGGTTCTCCAAGATATAGGGGAGGGGGGGGGGGGGGGGGGCAAGCAGTGTGGAAACCAGACTTGTGCTCAAGATACTGTATTTCAAATACTTTTTGAAGTATCTTGGTATCTTGGAAATACTTTTGATCGAGAGTATTTGATACTGTATTTTAATTACATTTCTGAGTATCTTGTACTCATTATCTAAAATACATTTTTGACATTCCGCCATTTTCCGGGTTTTTCGGTACGAAGTAGCGTGGGCGTGGCACGAGCAAGCCTGAATATTGTTTCGAGCAATCAAATCCTTTTTCTAGCTCCGATAAGCTACAATGACTTAGGTTGAGCTCGTGACAAAAAAAAAAAAAATAATAACTTTTTGCCGATTGTGACTCATATTTCACCCCGAAGTTCATAGAATGAAGGTTTTCCCCTCGCCTTCCCAAAGGAACGTTTTGTTCCCTAGAGTTTCCCCCAAAAAATCCTCAAACAAAAGGGGTCGTTTTACGGAAGTAAAGTTTGCTACACTGAGGACCAACGCAGAACGGGAAACGACCCAAGACAGCAATGCTGACTTCAGTGTCAATAAAATAACAAATAGAAGAAAATGAGAAGTGAAACACCAAAAGAAGACAATGTTTTTTTTTTTGCTTGTTGTGTATCTGACCCCGCTATAACAAAACGTCGTTTTTTTTTGTTTTTTTTTTTGTCGGTTTGGCATTTATTGTTTTCGCGAACAGTGTCTGTAAGCGAACATTAATAAGCCGAGAACAGGACAGCAAACGAACTACGAGCGGAATGACCTCTCAAAATGCCACCAAAGCGTCTCCCAACGTTGAGTGCTTTTCTCAACGCAACCTACTTGAAGAAGGTGCGACCAGTGCCATGACTATTATGTGGGCTCTCTTAGTTATTCATTCACTAATTTCCGTATCCAAACTTCCTTCATAGTGAATGTGGATTGTAGTCAAACGATGCAGATAAGGTGCGCTGCAGGACGTGATATTCAGCAATGTCACTATAACTAAAGCAACCTCTTTTTTTTTGTCCCAGCAATGTCTTGTAACAGGTATCAGTGAACTGTGATATCCTGCTCCTTATAGTTGGATTGCATGAAATAGCCCTACAATTTTTTTTCCGTTTTGTGCTGTCGCGTGCTAATAAACCATTCTGGTAAACCAGATTTGCGCAGCTGTATAATTATGTTTGTCACTGACGTCGATACAAATTACGCAATGCGGAAGTATCTTCAAAAGTAATTGAATTACCTTTCTAAGTATTTGTACTCTACTCAAGATACTTTACAGTGAAAGTAACTTGAGTAGTATCTTAAATACATTATGAAGCAGGTATTTAGTAACTTAACTTAAATACATTTATCGAGTATTTTGTCCAACACTGGTGGAAACCTCGTGCCCCCCGCCTCTTCTTTAAAGAAAAGGTTTTTCTCAATAGAAATCTTATAGGTTCCAATTATCTTGTCGACGTTGGGAAATGCATGACTGGGGGCGGTATCCATACATTGTGTACGAGATTCTCGAAACTACATCGTGGGCTCAGACATGCTGCTTAGGTAGCAGCTAGGATGATCTTCCGCTTCCGGAGCTTCTGATAGGAAATGCGCAGGGTTTCAAGAGCCGACAGCGCCTCCCGAAACGCATCCATGGCCCCAGTGTTCGTGGGATCTAGAAATCAGACACACGGAGACTACTTTGATGGCAACAAAGAGATGGGATTTTTAGCAACACGTTCCACAACGTTTGTATTAGATGATTTACGCAGAAATAGAAAATAGAAATATAACTAAAAAGATCCATTAGTGGTTCATTAGGGATTCGGGAATGCGTTAGTATAGAAACTTGTGAAATGCCGCACACGTCTTCCTTTGGGAAACGCTAACGCTGACCCATGGGCGTACCGACCGGGTGTGCTTGCCGCCCCAGTTTTCAGAGTGGGAGGGCAAGGCATGTGTTTTGCCTAGGGTGACCACCCGTCCCGCGACTCGCGGGACTCCCCCGCATTGAGGTCTCGTGTCCCGCGTCCCGCAAGAAATTCCCAAATCTTCAGAATGTCCCGCATTTCAAACTATCGTAAAATTCACTCTGCAACTCATGGCGCTGCCGAACAGCGGGGCACGGGGAAGCGCGGAGGTCGCTTGTAATCGTGTGAATCGCAATGGTACACCATTTTCTATCCAAGCATTGCGGGAAGCGACCGTCGTTCTTGGAGAAGAACTGATGCGTATGCTCCGAGCTCCGTTGTGCCCCTTCCCTTGGTGGCAAAATATTCTAAGAAAAAGTGCTTGCCAAACGTTTAAATATAAAATATTGTAATTATTTTCAAATCGCTGTGTCAATACGAAAGGGTTGCTCTGGGGTTTTGTTTTAGTGAAGACAGCCACAAAAGTTAACAAGCCTGCAACTCGCAACGGTCAAAAAAGAACATAATGTTAAAAATTTGTGTATGACCATGTTGATAAAATTAAGCGTTGACAGGAAACAATAACCTGAAAAAGACTTACTGTTTATTTTCATTTGATGAATTGAGTTCTGCTACAGTTGGTTTTTGTGCTTTCAACTTAAAATATATCACTGGGAGTGAAAATTAGTTCAGTTTAATTGCTGCGCAATACAATTTGCAGGTGTATAAATTACGCAGGATATTAAATGTTTTAACAGAGCCTCGGTTCATGGTGTGCTTGTTCATAAGTCCCCTACCGTACCCCTCCCCCCCTACGCCGCCGCCCCCCCCCCCCCCCCCCCCGGCGTGTCCCGCATTTCGCTAAAAGGAAGGTGATCACCCTAAACTTTTGCCCCCCCCCCCAAAAAAAAAAAAAAAAAAAAAAAACAGCCACCAGTGGGCAGGACAAACATTGGCCGGCGGCGCCCAAGAGATACCAAGGGCACCGCCCCCCCCCCCCCCCCCCGGCCCCCCCTAAAAAACAAGTTGGTACGCCACTGCGCTGACCCGTTCACTTTTCTGGTTTGGCTTTACGTTTTGGCTTTCTCTCTTGCTCCCTCTATTTTTTGGTGCTTCTTTTTGGCCTTGTTACGGGGTCAGTGTTAGCGTTTCCCAAGGGGGGAAGTGTGCGGCGTTTCCCAAGGGTCATGCTAACCCACTTCCTAAGGATCCAGCAATGTATCTACGTTTAATTTTTGGCCGCTTACTTGGACCAGCGCTAGCACTATGTTCACACTCCATTTTGTAGCACAAAGCAAGGCATACGCGCTCCGCACAGCGAGAGAGAGAAAGCATTGTGAATGATTGCAAGTTCAAACTCGCCTCAGCATCCCCGCGTGCATTGGCTTCTGCCCCGTGACGTCGCCTCCCTCCCTCCCTTCTCTCCTCCTCTGTACGCGGCGCGCTTTTCTTTCCAATGTTTTATCAATTGACGGACGCCGTCAGCTTTTCTCTTACATGTGGGTACTAATTTTAATTCAATAATAATATCTGTTCATTAGCCAGGATGGCACATCGCAAAAATGTATTGACTAGCTGAATGGGAATGCGAAGAATACGACGCTGGTTCTACACACTTATCGAACACCAGCATTTTTTAGTCTTGGCACAATTTAGAGAAGCACCCTGTAAAATAAACTGCACATATCCTAAAGTTGATTTGTTTCAAACCTCATGTTCGATTTTCAGGGCTAAAGTTGAAGAACGAAGTCACGCGTGTGCAGCAACACTAACAGAATACAATAGAGAAGCCTAAAAAGATGAAGTTCACAAAAAGTGCAAAATAATTCGCCTCAAAAAGATATTGATTTATAAAAAAAAGTGTCCATAATATATGCAAAGTGCAACGCGACTTGCCAATACATTTAGTCAAAACAACAACTCTACTACTCCTCATATTAAGATATGATCACTCTTCTTGCTTCATAATAAAGAAATGTTATCTCGTTTGTACAGGAAATAGAACAGCACGCATATTTTTACGTCTAATTTAGAACATGCGAACCGCCACAACCTTTACCTTTTTGAATCAATCCATAATGATATGGCGTGAGTAATTCCAGAAATGGTACGATTTCAGGGTTTCGGTAAATTGCTGCATTAAGATCGTAGGCGGAGAAACCCACCACACATTCACACTGACCGATAGCCTCCAACGAAGCTACTCCCAGGGCGCTTAAACTCCGTCGCTCAGATAGAGGAGGACATACACTAAGACTTCCAGTTCCGTCCACCAGTGCGTTATTTTGATGTTAAGACTATGTCAGGGCTCATGTAAAATAAAACAACAATGTTCTATGTGACTAAGGACCATAATATCTCACACGTTTTCTTTAAAGCTCTAAAAACTAAATCACAAGAAGGAGACTCTGACGGAAACGACAACATGGGATCTTCTCAGCACCTTCTCGAACGTTTGAATTATAGGGCTTTCGCACGAATGAAAATATCAAAGGATAACTTATTCTTTAGGTCATGGCACAACTTAGCTGAAGCACACTAAATAATAAACAGTGCGTATATTTCGCAGCTGCTTCAATACGCAAAAGCTCTGTTTCGTATTCTCTTGCACGTTCGATATTCAGCGCTAAAGTCGAAGAACGATGTCACTAGTGCAACAACCGTTTTGAGCGGTTTTTATTGTTTGATTACAGATATAATCTACATAGTAACAGAACACGCCGACTAGCATAGAAAAGAACTTTGACGTTCTGTGACGATTCAAAAGAACCCAGCCTAAGCAAAAGAAAATATTGACCTATAAACAGTAAAGCACTTAATACATGAAAAGTGCAGAGCTACTTGCTAATACATATGGTCCGAATATCGATTCAACTACTCAGCCTACCTTGATGCAATCTCTCTTCTAGCTTTGTTCCGTCGAAAGGTCATCTCGTTTGGTTCAGGCAACGGTACAGCACTCACATTTTACCGTTATCTTTAGAATATCTGAACCGCCACAATTCTTTATATTCTATTTAATCCATCGACCGCTTGATGGCAAGAGAATCCTACTCAGGATTGAGTATTGCCGCATTGCGGTAAACTGCGGAAATTACATTGAAACCGAACGTGGAAAAATCCAGCACACATTGCTACAACGACACAGTGATGTGCTTTAACGAACCGAATACTAAGGCGCATAGACTCCGTTGTTCGTACAGTGAAGGACTTGCGGTCCCGCGTGCCAGTGCGCTACTTCGATGCATAGTTTGCGGGAGCGATGGACCTTCTTCAAGAAGGGTTCTGCACATGCGAAGGCCTTCATCTGGCAGCGGCGAAAGCTGAAATTTCGGTTGGCGTCCGAAAGAATGGTGGCAATACCTTTCCTGCCCCTTCCGAGATTCGGATCAGCCGCAGAGAAGGCAGGAAAGGTATCGCAGCTACCGTTCCATTCACCGACCGTAGTTGGTGGTTAGAATATAGCGGGTAAATTAAAGTCACGTGACCCAAGTACCAATTCAGTTTTAACCGCTAAATTTAGGGCTAAGAAATGAACGTCATATGATCTGTTGTCACGTGACGCATAGAGTAATTCAGATTCCCCGCTAAATTTAACAGGGAAATATGCATCACGTGACCCACCAATTCCATCTCTCGCTCACCCTTCACCCTTTCCCCTCAATTTCTCTCCACATCCCTCATTCTCCTAGGCTGTCCTCCCCATCTGCTTCCCAACCCTGCCTTTTCCCCTCGCTCCCCACGTAACTTCAATATTCTGCCTCTCTCTACATTCTCCCTCCTCTCTCTCCCCATCTCTCCCCAATTTTCCTATCTCTCCTTCCTTCCGTCTCCCACACACCCCTAATCTCCTACAGCAGTGGTTCTCAACCATTGATGCTTTGCGGACCCCTTGTGGATCGGCGGAGGAGATGGAGGATCCCGTTAGTGGTAAAGGAAAGGGTAAAGTATAGGTTAATTATGATAATGATTTTAGTAAATAGATATTAACTAAGGGCTAGTGTAGAGCAGATTTCTCTCATTGACATACACACGAAAAAACTCACTCGAAAATTAGAGCGTTTTTTCTCAATATAAAAAAAGGCAACTTTTATTGCCGGGCTTGACTGATGACACAGGGCTTCGCGGACCCCTAGAATGCCTTCGCGAACACCAAAGAGTCCGTGGACCCCCATTTGAGGACCACTGTCCTACAGTTTCGGCTCCCCCTTTCCGTCTGCTTCCCTTCGCCTCCTTCCTCTCCTACAGTGCCCTTCCTGCCCTGGGAGGACAGAGCTTTGGGCCGAAATTTGGCAATTGTCTGGGAATGTTTTGCCTTGAGAAGCCCGAATAGGCCAAAGTATAGCCAAATATGACCCTGTTTGGCAAGAGCCTGGGTATTTTGCCCTAATTCGCCAAAGAAGTGCTATAGTTCTAGATGCTAAAAGAATTATTAAGGAAAACCCTCGGATAACGCGAGAAATCATCCATGTGAAGCGCTAAATAAAGAGGCTTCGTAAGAAGGCAAAGAAAACCAGAACTCCTCTAAATAAGAACAAAATGGCATTACTGAACAGCGATCTGGGACAGAAAATTGAGTCGGCTAAATACAAATTTTTCAATATTCCTCTTCAATCGTTTATCTAATCTTCACCGCCAAATTCTAGAACTATGTGAATAAAAAAAAAACAAAAAAAGAAAAACAAATAAAATATAAAAACGCTCTTCGGCGACAAAGGAAATCATGCAGAAGCCCTTATTGATTATTTTCTTTCGGTCTTTACAACAGATAAGGGTAATGCACCCTCATTTGCGTCCAATTCCCCAGTCTTGGCTGTGAATGACGTAGTTACCGAGCAGGGTGTTTTATCACTTCTACTCAACCTGAACACACACAAAAAAAGTTCTAAAAAGATATGCCGAATGGGTAACAAAATATCTTGTGATAATATTTACACAATCACTTACCAAAGGACAACTTCCAAAAGACTGGAAGTTAGCGCATCCCCATTCATAAATCTGGAAACACACACGAATTCGCGAACTACACGCCCATCTCCCTTACTTCAACTTGCTGTAAATTGCTCGAACACATTGTTTTGAAGCACGTCTCTACCCACATCGAGAATAACCACATACTTACTCCATATCAGCATGGTTTCACACGTCACCCTTCAACAGTGACGGAACTTATTGAAAGCATTCACGATTTTTCCACTGTCTTAAACAAAAGAAGACAGCTTGACGCCATATTCATTGATCTGTCAAAAGCCTTTGGCAAGGTATCGCACCCGAAGCTATTGTTTAAGCTAGAATCCATACTCGGAGCAGGAAAAACTCCCAGGTGGATTGAAGACTACCTTTCAGATCGCTAACAGTATACGTAGCGGCATTCAAAGGCAAAGTCTCATCGGGAATTCCACAGGTATCAGTACTGGCACATTTCTTGTTTCTTATATGCATAAATGACTTGGTCAAAGATGTGAGCATTAACATTCGCCCCTTTGCTGATGATTGCATACTTTATTCACAAATAAATAACTCAAACGGCCAGATTAACCTAAATAATGCGCTTCAACACATCATAAATTGGTGCCATGATTGGCAGATGGAAATGATTTTGAATAAAACTGTATTTATGACCATAACCAATAAAAGACAACAATAGTTCTTTCCTTACCAGATGGGTAACAACCTCTTGGAACAAGTCTGCGAATAAAAATACCTCGGCCTCAACATAAGTCAAAATTTACGTCGGAACTCACACATTCACTCCACAACTAATAAAGCTTTAAACAAACTGAGTTTCCTCAAACAAGTTTTAAAATTTGCGTCTCCTGCCACTAAATTACTAGCCTACGAAACTTTAATACGTCCTACGCTCGAGTACGCCAACGTCGTCTGGTTACCCCACACAGTCTCCGGCGTTAATAAGGTAGAAAGAGTTCAGAGAATGGCAGCGAGGTTTGTTTGCGATAAATATAGTAAGCACGTCTCTCCCTCTGAACTTTGCAGGCAACTGGGTCTCTCCTCTCTAGAAAAAAAGAGCGAAAATGGCTAGACTTAAATTTCTATACGAATTAGCCAACGATTCCTTTAACCTACAAAAATGAAGTTATATCATCCAAACAAGCAAACTATTAACACGGTGCAACCATGGCAAGCTTTATGCGGAAGACGCCGCTCATAATAACTGCTTTAAATTCTCTTTTTTTCCCAAAACCATTAACGAATGGATCCACCTACCTCAAAATGTTGTTCATTCCTCATCTATTGAAATTTTTCTCGATTACGTAGATGCCCACATTTCACCATAAACTAATATTTTATGTTTTTTTTTTATAGTGCAATGTATCTATTGTATTGACGTTATTTACTAATTTTTCGTTCTTAACTTCTATATTTGCGTTGAATTTTGACCTGCAAATTGTGTGTTTAATATATTTTTCTGCTTGTAATATTTCAAACTGTAAAACCCTACAACAACCCCGAATGGGGTTAGTAGTATTGGAAATAAATAAAAATAAATAGTTATTTTGACTGCCTAATAGTTCGGTTGTCATCTGGCATCTTTGCCCCAATTAGCCAAAAAAGTGCCAAAGTTAGGCTTCACTTGCTGATAGTTCGGCTGTCGTCTGGCAGCTAGGGGCCAAAGTCGCCAAGTGCCAGACTTAGGCTTACTGCATGGGAGTTCGGCTCCCACCTGGCACCTTTGGGCCCAAATCTAACAAGTGCAAGAGTTAGGCTTCACTCTTTAGATGTACTTTTAAGGCTCTCTTATACTTCGATTATGACTGCCCAGCTAAAAATACCCATTGCATACCTGCCAACCTGTGGACTTTCAAATTCGTAAAACGCCCGCGGCCGCGCAGGGGGGGGGGGGGGGGGGGGGGTTATTCCGGGTGTTTACGCGAAGCGACGTGCAGCTACTTGTCAGCCTTGCCACGTACGAGACGCTTTTACATCACACGTACACGTGCGACAGAATCCAAACTTCTTTCCCTTCTTGGACGGCACGAAGCAAGGGAATTCCAACGTGTAGGATTTCAGGAACACCTGAAAGTACCTCTTTTGAGGTTTGGAGTTCGCCATTACGCCGCAAAGCCACTGCCACTAGGTAACTGCAAAGATTATACGTGCAACAAACCCAGACACCGCTCTGCTTGCCACGAAACTGCCCGAAACAGCGAAGCCCAACACGCCAAACCAAAGTGCGCCGCCGAAGCCGAACACACGAACCAACGTTGACACGAACACATGAACTATGTGCCTGGAACGCGTCTCCGACTGGTGTGTTTACCGCGTCCAAAAAAGTGGTCCCTCGATTTCCGCCTGATGACGTCATAAACGTGTCATGCTGTCGCCGGTCGCGACCCTGGCGGTGTCTCAGCAGCTGTGGTGTATGTACCAGACGCCTGTTCTGCTGCAGGTCGCTCTTCACTTCGACAGTCCACGGAAGTTACAGCAGCAGGAAGTTGGGACGCCTGGAACGCCGTGATGACAGCGACCAGGGTGTAAGATAGACAGGTGGGGAAACGGCCCATAGAGGCCTACAGCAATGCCGTGACCGGATTGTGTACTCGTCTGCTTGCGGGTACCCCTGATTTGCGACAGATGGCGCTGCAGCGAGAAGAGAAAAAAATCTCCGTCGGTTTAGCCGGTCGCTACCGGTCGCCCACCTGGAGTGAGAGTTCGCGGTGCTCCACATAGATGGCGCCACAAAAAAAGAGAGACACCAGAATGGGATGAGGCGCGGAGCGTGCACAACCAGGGGCCTAGCCAAAACAACACAAGCCGGGACAGACAGACTGCGGCAGTCGCACAAGCGGCAATCGGTCGACCAGCTGCAGCGGCCCTAGTGCTACCATTGCTACCACAGGCACTGGGCTTCCATCCATGTACAGATCAAGGGAACACCACAGATAGATGGACTGTCGACGTCACAAAGCGGCGACTAGAAAATTGGTGGAGAAGTAGAGGAAAGCGTGGAAAGTGAAAGCCACATGGCTTGGACACGACATACGTGACCACCCGTTTCAAAGGGGATAGCCACAA
This sequence comes from Ixodes persulcatus, assembly GCA_013358835.2. Classification (NCBI taxonomy): domain Eukaryota; kingdom Metazoa; phylum Arthropoda; class Arachnida; order Ixodida; family Ixodidae; genus Ixodes; species Ixodes persulcatus. Next base: position 415,304 of record JABSTQ010009555.1, read on the forward strand.
GCATCATCATCATCATCAACCCGAAAGGGACACAATCCGGTCGCTCATTTGGCTCTCGTTTCCCCACCTGTCTATCTTACACCCTGACAGCGACACTCGCGTTCGCTTGTGCGTTCCGCCAGCATTTCTACGACCACCCGCCAGGATCGCGACAGGCTACAGCATGACACTCCGTCTTCTGTGACGTCATTTGTTGCCACTTCAGGACCACTTTTGATGTATGGGCAGGATAGGACGCTAAACACACCAGTCGGAGACGCCACTGATCTCAATGACAATTGCTGGATCGCGTTTGACCAGCACCGCCTATGGACGGGAATGCGGCCACGGTCGGCCATCTTTTTGGTAGAGTTATATCATCTCTAGCCATCGTAGTAATATGGCAGACAGCGCAATGGCGGCAGGCTGCCATAAAATAGCCGTAGATCTAGTACACTGTACCGTGGGTGATATTTGTGCTTGATTGAAGTTATTCGACGAAGCAGATTCTTGAAACCCGGCGTGAACGGTAGCCTCATCTTTGAGGACCCGGCGAAAGTTCTACGAAAGCGCAGCACCGGGGGAAAGCAGCGCAGCTCGCATCGAAAGCAGACTACGTACCGGCGTCTGCTTTCGATGCTTTTTTCGATGCTTTTTTCGATGCGACTTTCGATGCGTGCTGTGCTGCTTTTCCCCGGTGCTGCGCGATTTCATGAAACTTTCACCGGGTCCTCAAAGACCAGGCTACCGGTAACGCCGGGTTTTAAAAACGTGTTTTGTCAAACAATTTCAATCAATCACGGAATATCACCCACGCTATTTTGATGGCAGTCTGCCACCACAACTGCCAAAACGCCGTCTGCCATGGATGGATGATGGTGGCTGCCAAGTGGCTTCAGCAGCTGTATCTTGGCTAGAGGCGGCTAGAGGTGATATAACTCTACCAAAAAGATGGCCGCCAGTGACCGCATTCGCGGAGCGGGCAAACGCAAGGACGTTTAAATAGGGCAGGACCAACGTTATTAGATTAACTCAGTTACGGAACTGTTCATAGACGCTGCATGCACGAACAGTACCCCCCCTCACTCACCACGACTCGCCCAGATTCGCTCGACGCGCCGCCGGACGGCTGCTTTGGTAACTGAATCGGGATACGTTCGTTTCAACGTCACTAGAAACGTAAAAACCAACAAAAAAAACTCTTTTTGTAGTAACTTTTATTGGAGATTAGTACAAAATGGGGGCGGGAGATGTTTTCTAAAATTTTTAGTTTTCAAGGTTTTGCAGGACAATTAATATTGTTTTTATACAGCCATGCCTCAGCGGGGATTTCAGGTAGCGCGTGCCGACCTAGGCGCATTATAACTGTGGGGGTATTTCGCGGCGCGTCCGCAAGGGAGACGGGGGTGGAACCCCTGTAACCCGATTGAAGCCAAAATTAGATGTCACGTGCAGTTCCTCGAGTGACCGCTGCGGGAGAAATGGCGGCGTTGTGATCGCCATTTGGCGCTTCAGCTGTGCTCTTTAGAATGCACAGTTATGAAACGAAAATATAGATGGTGCTTCGAACGACTCTAGGCGGATTGAGGTGAGTGAGGGGGGGTACCCCCCTCCGCGGGAGTTCCACAACTGAGGTAATCTAGTAACGTTGGGCAGGACCCGGCATGACGTCATACCCAGCGACGCCGGAAGAACAACCCAATCCCAGACTGCCCCGCGCACCGACGCTCTCTCATCCAAACTAAATTCAACCATGCTCCCATCGTCTGCTCTCCGCTCGGTCGTTAGGCTTAGGCTACGTCTGCTCCGTGTCTGCGGTCTGCTTCATCTGCTCGCTGTCGCGGCTGGCTTTCGATTCGATCGGCGCACCAAAAGATGTTTCGATGCGAACCCGAATACTCATCACGGCGGAGTGAAACCAACATCTTCTCGAAGCAGAATTTGTACGGCTTTCTCAACCCGCGATGCCCTTCTCAGCGTTCGTGCCTACGATGACTGACTCGCGATCGCTTTCCAAAGCCGCGCTACGACGACTCGTTCGAGACGACGCTCCAGGCGCGGTCGCGCGGTGTCGAGAGCGTCCGCTACACGCCGACTTCCTAGTCCTACTGGTCAGGCAAGTGTTGGGCTCGAAATCTCGCCTGTTCGACACCGATTCAGTCGGTGCGTCGTCTAGAGCGTCTCAACTCTAGTCACTTACTTTCTGCTGGGCAACCAGGCGTTCGTTTATAATAATCTCATCCAATTCCGACCATACCGGTTTAAAAGTCTCCTGTTAAGCGCTGTTTCAAATAACAGTGGGTGCCGTCATTACTTTCGGTGCACACAATCGCGTTGCCACGGAAATGTCATCGCAACGCGGTTGTTTGCACCGAAATTAATGGCGGCGCCCACTCACTAGGCTTCCCATTGGTCAAGAAATGCTCGTCGCGGCTCGTGGCCACGCCTACTTCCGTTACACTTCGCTCCATGCATTGGGGATAGGGACGCCACCTCCTGCCCATTATAACCTCCTTGGGGCAAACGCGATCCAGCAATTGTCATTGAGATCAGTGGGAGACGCGCTCCAGGCACCATACATGAACAAAGGCTGTGGGCTTTGGATTGGTGGCCACCGGATAGACGGATAGTAAAAACCACGATGCTGCCATGGGCGGTACTTATCGCCCTCTTGTGGCGGTGCAAGACACCGCCAACAGCAATTTTACAAAAAAAAAAAGTTACAAAAAATTGGTTTTTTTTTCGTAATATTTTAGGCTAGATTTGTAAAATCGTAAAATTAGTCCCAATTCGTACATTTTACGAAAAATTCGGAAGAGTTGGCAGGTATGCCATTGGTTCCAATACATAGGTTGCACTGACGTAATTTGGTCCTCCTTTCTGGTGGCCGAACTTCCTCGAGCGTAGCCTTTACTGTGCATATTCTACGAGCAGTACACGAGCGTCGCGAGCGAGCGGAAACGAGTGAGTACAGCTTCATTATACGCCTCGCAAGTGGGCTCATTTTCGTCTTCTGCGCATGAGAAAGGAGGTAGCGGTGACGTCAGAACGCCGAGCCCTGATTGGCTGATCGCGACCCCCCTATCTGAGCGTCGTCTGCTCCTTTGCAACGTCGTCTGCTCGCAACGTCGTCTGCGTCTGTCTTACCTTTCCTGCGACTTTCGGAAGTGCAGGTCTTTACGAGCGAGCTCGACTTCGCCTTTCAGAGAGGGGAGACGAAATAACTCGAGCGGTACGTTGTTTTTGTCGAACAACTAGCAGACGCGCATCAAGGAGGGAAGTCCAGGGACTCGCTGGCGAGGTGTCCCGAGGCGCCGAGGTTTGTCTGCTAAGAAGCGAGAGTGTCCGCAAGTTCCCTCCCAAATACTTTTTCCCTCGCGTGTGCGGCGAGACTCCTCACTCTTAAACGGCGTCGGCGGGTTGGTGCAGTTAACGTCGTCTGCTTTACGTCTGCTAGTAAAAGCGATGGCTGCTTTACCTTTCCTGCGTCTGTCGGAGATTCACCGCTTTTTCACCGGCGAGAGTCGCCGCTGCCTCGGAAAACGAGGCGATGACAAGAGGAAGAGATTGAAGGGTTCACAAGGGTCGCGCGGGCATATTCCATTCAGCACGCCAGCCGGTCGTGGGCAGACGGTCTTGGCCAAGGACTGTCGGAGCACCGCTGCGCCGCTGCTAGGCCTATCTGCCGAGCTCGCTTGGACGGGGTCAGTGGAATCGTCGCCGTTGGAGCATTTCCCGGGTGTTTGTGGATCCAGCGTTCTTGTTCGTCGTGGTTTATTTCAAGTACTTTTTACTTTTTTTCTTGCTGCTTGTAGTCGTGACGCGTGAGAAGAGCACGTACAAAAATAAACGTCCGTTGGTCGTCGCGACCAAGTAACTGAGCGACGCTGTCGGCCATGCTGAGTTGATCGTCGTAGGATTCCGTCGTAACCTGAACAAAACTTACGATAATTTCGTTTCGTGAATACGAATTTGTTCTCACGTTTTGTCTTACGCACTCTTTCGGCGTAACATGGTTTTGTGAATCTGGCCTCTGCACTTCCGAAAGTCGCAGGAAAGGTAAGACAGACGCAGACGACGTTGCAAAGGAGCAGACGACGCTCAGATAGGGGGGCCGCGATCAGCCAATCAGGGCACGGCGTTCTGACGTCACCGGTACCCCCTGCGCGAGAAGCAGACGAACTTGCCCTCGGCATACTTCGTTTCACTTTATCTGCGAGCGAAGCCAAAGCTAGAAGCGCGAGACCAGCGCTTTTTGCGTTTCTGCCCAGCTCGCGCGCTCGAGCAAAGCCTGAAGGCGCGGAGCTTTCGTGCTCGCGCTTCCAGCTTTGCCTTAGCTCTCACATAAGGTGAAACGAAGTATAACAGCAGGTTTTGGCCACCAGAAAGGAGGAAGGATATGACGTCACGTGCAACCCATGTATAGGCCATATGCGAAATCCTTGCCAGCTATCATCATCATGCCATTAGGAGCCGCCATATTGGGGGGTTTATCACGTGTATCTTCCAGTTGTGGACGAGGCGCATCTGCATTTAACTCGGTTTTCATGATATTAGGGCAGTTTATTTGTACACTCAATGGGTTGCTGGTTAGTTTCGGATCAAAGAAGAAAAGAAAGACGGCCGCCAAATTCAGGAAAAGGAATTGTCAGCAACGAGGTCGCAAGACTCGTCACTCAAGCAGTGAACTGGGCCATCCAGGTCAATGAACGGTATTTCTCGAAGACGTCCTGTGAAGGGTTCGTACTGGACTTGCAGCAGGTGATCATATTTTAGTTCTACGACTTACACTTTGCCGGGACTATTGTTTTTCGGGCGAAATCCACCAGTTTCCGCGGATGTGGCGTCACCTGGCGGCAGAAATGTAAACTATACTTCGTTTCACCTTATGTGCGAGCGAAGGCAAAGCTGGAAGCGCGATCACGAAAGCTCCGTGCCTTCAGGCTTTGCTCGAGCGCGCGAGCTGGGCAGAAACGCAAAAGGCGCTGGTCTCGCGCTTCTAGCTTTGGCTTCGCTCGCAGATAAAGGGTATCGAGGATACTTGGTAGGATAGGAACGCCATTAGACTTGACTTCTCCACGTTGCTGGGTTCTCCTTGTCATCGGCGTTTCAGTCTAGAGTTTGCGGCTCCGCTACTTTTCGTTAACCGGTGACGATGGCCGAGGACGAGAACATCCCGTTCTCGTTTCAAGTCAACGGCTGGGTTGAAAACCCTCCGCAGTGCGCCAACTTGTCGCAAGACGAAGTGCGGCGATACTTGCGCAGCAAGTCGGACTCGGTTCGGCATGGCAACCGAGGATGGGCCTTCAAGGAAGAAGGTTATGTCCGCCTTCACTTACGCAAAATGGCGGTGAAGCGTGAAGCTTTCCCAAGCTTTCCTACCAAGTCATACACTTGGATTTGGATCCGGCTAATTGACACTTCAGTCGTATCCAAATCCAAATCCAAACTCTCGAACCGGGAACCCGGAAAGTGGTGGATTGTCGGTAGGGGAACCCCCAATATGAAGGAAATCTGATCATTGATCATGAATACACTAGATGGCGCTTCTTTTTGCATATGGTCTATTGGCTTATCAGAACTGGGTCGACTCGTCTTCTTGGCAGGAACGAAAAAACGTTTGTATGTAAACTGCTTTCTGCGATTTTACACTGAACATAGTGTTTGAGAAGGTTACGTCATACGATAATTAACTGAGTTCCGTTCTAATACCTTCGCAGTAATTTAAAAATTTAGAGCATTAATTTTGCGAAAGGACGAAAGCGTCAAAAGAAAAAGAAAGGCATCACAGTATCGACATTAACACGAAATTTACCCTTTTTCGCGACACTCTCTCTTGCGACGTGTCAGATGATTCATCCAAGCAAACATGTTTGTGCAAACCGCAAGACTTCGGACAGGAACAAACTCCAAGAAGTTGCAAATTGGCTGATCGACCAATAAAAAAAATTGACAGGTGATGAAAACTGCTTTTGCCCCAATTTTTAGCATGGTTGCGCCTTTGACTTCATAGTAAGAAAAGGAAGAGTTTGAGAATCCGTAGCCGACTTAAAGGAGCTGTGCAACGATTTTAACGTTGAAAGAATTGGCGTTTTCTACTTTTGACATTGTTCACCTTGTCACAAAGGACAGAAAACACACCTCCTTCTTTCGAAATGTTGCGATTCCGCCGCGTAATCGCGAAGCAAAAATTAGAATATTCCTCGACCTGCAGCCGCGAGCGGCGGCCATGAGAAATAGAAGGCATGACGTCAATGGGGAATCTTGTAGAAAGATAGCAAGTTGCGCGAATACCTGCTCGATAAAAGGTAACTTTTCTATAAATCTCTTCGTTCCAACATAAATATAAATGCGTCAAAAACCTGGTATCATCGACAAAACTTTTATTATACGGAGTTTTAGTGGCGCCATCTATCCTAAGTCCACAAAACCGTCAGCAGCGGAACAGCCGCCAGAAGCCGGAGGGGAGGGGGGACAGGGCCGGACGGGTATGGCCGGACCCGGATGAGACTTTCCTCCTTTCAACATATTGTTCGCGCTGCGCCCAGCAGCACGTGGTCACGCGGTCGCGAGTGGCTGAGTTCTCGCTGCTTACTGATGGCGCTAAAGAGAGAGCTTCACCGGAACCCCGCGCCTTCCCCATTGACGTCACAGCGCACGTGACTCGGAAGTTAGTGAAGGAGTTGAGAGGCGCCGAAAAGCTCAATCTTTGTCCTATTTTTAAAATAAAAACTAGGACATGCAGGCAAAAGCGGTTTTTTGTGCTTTACTCAGAAAGGTCGAGACACCAACTCCCAAATTATTTAAGCAAATCACTATAACTGTTGCACAGCTCCTTTAAGCATACCTCTTCCCTGGGACGAGTTCATCTCTTCGGCACTATCTAAAATGTGCGGCTGAAACTATTTCCCAGCATTCCACGCATTTATCTGACACCAACAAAGGTTCTATTTAAATCATTTTTATTGGAAACTATGTATTACTTTTAGTTTAAATACAAAAACTTCCTGATGGTCGATCGCGCTGAAGGGCAAGAAGAACAGTTGAAAAGAAAAGGGGGGGGGGGGGCGTCTTGGCAGGTGGCTGATAATACGAAGTAACAAGTTTTTTCCTGCCTATTACACGAATGCGGACTTGTTGAATTATGCATGGGCTATGAGACTAGTCAGCCATTACATGACAACGGTAAGGTTGCGATGCTCCCATAAAGATTTCCTTTTAAAGGTGAACTCCGCCGATTTTTAGTAGTCTTCAATTTGGCCGGAAATTGACAGACCGCATCAATCCCCCTTTCTAAACTACTAGTCAAATTATCTTATAAAAAATAAAATTTTCTCCTGAAGTTATTAAATTTTCAAGTTACGCCGGCCGCGAGGTTTCCAGGAGGCGACTCTCTACTGACAACAATGAAAACTTCCTAGTGTTCTCTACCTGTGTACGTCACCGGTGGGCAGGAGGACGAGCGACCCAGGCAGCCACGAAGCGGCTCTCTGGGTGCAAGCGATCGAGATTATTTTTTCACAGCTTCACGATACAAAATTTATTCTGCAATGGGTAGCAATCCGTGCTCTGCGGGAGATTGCAGGAACAGTGCCGGGAAAAGCTTCTTTTTTACCCTTGTTTTCGTTGGATAAAAAATAATGCGCTCCCCGGCAGCAATGGAGGCCAATCTCTTCAAGGTGTGTTTGCGCCAGTTGTGTGCCAAGAGAACTAGTGCCGCATGAAAACTATCGCTTATGCTCGGAATAGTTTTTAGAGTTACGGGCTTGAGTATGCGGCTACATACTTCATTGCCGCGTGCTGCGTGTTGAGTACCCTTCTGCAGATGGAACCACTTCAATTGCGGCAAACGTCGAATCAAGCCAAGTGTTATCACTACGACATCCGTCCAAAGAGGAGCGGTAATAATATCAAGAAAAATAGTGCACATTCTAACACTATAGTCGACATTTGGCACAGTCACATTTGTTGTGTCTGATGGCTTCAGGGTTTTTTTTTTTTTTCATAAACACTATATTTGTTTTGGACATCGAGTCTAGCTCGGGCTACTCTAAGAGTTTCACACACGCGGCCGGTTTGTTGAAGACCAGAAGTGAAACGTCTAAACAAAGTTCAAGTCTGAGTTTAGACATGACTTTCGACACACTGCTATTCTTGTCTGGTATTACAGACGTTTATGGAGCAGGTGCTGAGCTCCATTAATATACTACAGAGCTATTGCCTGGTTTGTAAAATGATTGGCATGTAATTGTTTCCCCTAGAAGAGGTGGTGGAAAAGCGCTTATTTTATTCTATTTCAGAGAAACGTTATATAGGGCTAAAAGTTGGTAAAACTGAAAATAATAATGTTGTTGAGGAGAGGCATGCAGCTTTACAGCTGATGGAAACTGCACAACTAAAACTTAATTAAAAAATCTTATATAGAATTATATTCCTTCTATGTGCACTGTGGATGAGTGTTTGATAAGCGTGCTGCATTCTACTTCACCAGTAAAAAGAAAAGAAAAAATACGGCTAAACAATTTTTGGGGGTTAACCTTTGTTAAAGTTGCTGTGCAACGATTTTAACGTTAAAAGAATTGACATCTTCTACTTTTGACATTGTTTATCTTGTCACAAAGGACAGAAAACACACCTCCTTCCTTCAAAATGTTGCGATTCCGCCGCGTAATCGCGAGGCTAAAAATTAGAATATTCCCCGACCTGCAGCCGCGAGCGGCAGGCCATGAGAACCACGTGGCATGACGGCAATGGGGGTCCTGTAGAAAGATAGCAAGTTGTGCGAATATCTGCTCGATAAAAAGGTATTTTTTCTGTAAGCCTTGTCGTTGCAACATAAATATAAATGCGTCAAATACCTGGTATCATCGACAAAACTTTTATTATACAGAGTTTTAGTGGCGCCATCTATCCTAGGTCCACAAAACCGTCAGCTCCAACTGCTACCGCGAACAGCCGCCAGAAGCCAGAGGGGGACGGGGGCAGAGCCGGACGGGGATGGCCGGACCCGGATGAGACTTTCCTCCTCTCTCTCACCATTTCGTTCACGCGGCGCCAGCACGTGGCCACGCTGTCGCGAGCGGATGAGTTCTCGCTGCCCACTGATGGCCCTAGAGAGAGAGCTTCACCGGAACCCCGCGCGACCCCTATTGACGTCACAGCGCACGTGACTCGGAAGATGGTGAAGGAGCTGAGAGGTGCCGAAGACCTCAATCTTTGTCCATTTTTAATATAAAAACTAGGACATGCAGGCAAATGCGGTTTTTTGTTCTTTGCTTCAGAAAGGTCGAGACACCAATTCCCAAACTATTTAAGCCAAGCACTGAAATTGTTGCACTTTAACTTCTTTTGAATTAAAATTATATGATGCGTTTTGGTACTTTACGCAACATTTCAAGCAAGTAGTCTTTATATTAAGACGAATAGTGTATTTGTGTCTTTTATACGCCTTTCATTTGACCTTGATGTATGGCTTGGTGGTTGCGGAGTTCTTTTAAGTTTTATTTTGACGCGATCTTCATGAACAGAAACCTGCCAACTGGCCTACACAAATAAAGTTTATTACATTCCATACATTTTATTGTATACGAGAATCACAGCCTGCATGTGTTAGGTCACAGCCCACCACGCGCATGTTCATCGCTTTGGAAGACGATCAAAGTACGCACCAGAATCACGAACGCTGAAAATGGCATTGACCAGAAGCGCTTTTTTCAAATGGTCTATAGATATTTCGTTAAATTACTTAAGCACCAAGGAACATATTCATGCCACAAGAGCGGTTAACGTGCTGGCGTCTGCAACGGTAACTTTCCTAAAGAAATTCTAGAACAAATGGCACGTTCCTTTAGGTAAGACGAGCGTGTGGGGCACCTGTATCCACAAACAAGCCAGCCGCGGCTCGAGCTTGTTGCAAAATCGGTTTTCTCGAAATCCCAATTGCTTTTGTTTTTTTACTTTCTCATAGTTCAGCAAGTAGGCCAAGGTCATACTTTGCGCAAATACAGATTATTATCAACTTCAGTTAGCACGAACGTTAAGGTTTTCTCACTGCTAGACGCGAGAAAGGAGGGCGCGAGCGTACCCGGTTGCCGGCAGCGCTCCTCGCTGCCCACCGGTGATGTCACGTTTGGGTGGCGGGGAAAACTGGGGAAAAACTAGGGAGAACGAAGGTTTCGGTTTCGGCAGCAAACAAAAATTACCTTTTTTTTTTTAATAAACTAGAGTGAAGCTGGGTTAACATGATAGCATTTCGGAATGAGGAAGCCATCCGCAATTAGATGATCCCTTTGGATTAGCTAGCTCAAAACATCGGCAGAGTTCCCCTTTAAGGGTTATAAATAGATGTACTCGGGGGTTGATTGAGATTCACTTTTTATCTCGCCCATCCGCATCAAAGTCGTGGACGATAGTGTGATGAAATATGTCTTGATAGATTGGGAGCAGGAGGCATGCATGGGATATTTTGGTATTGAATATCCTGTTGACAGTCCAGACAAGAGATAGCTAAAGTAAACAATATCATAACTTCATTTGAGTAAATAATTTCACAAAACAGTGCGATGAAATGTCCAACACAGAAACACAACATTTATTAACATCAATCTTTTCGTATACAGCAATTTTCAATGTGATATATATAATCAGAGAATTCACTCAACTTTAGTGACAACTTTTTCAGTGCGACTACACATTAAACTTCTAGGCTTACTGCCAAACGTGACAAAACCTCGCAAACTACACAAAAGGTCAGGGTGTTGGAAATATTTTTTAATTTATCAACTCCATATTCAACACGTGTGTTGCACAAAATGACCCAAAATAAGTTTCTGCATACATGATAAATATGTTCAAAGCGTCAGATTAGTGTTGCACAAAACTTCAGCGTCTCACATGGCGGTTAGCGGCAGGTCATCAAAACGCTCTTCAGAAAATATGATTCTGAACACTCATCCAGAGCTTTTGACCTTTATTCGAAATAACAGCTGTGTCTGTGTAAGAAATTGTTACGCAGAAAAACACCCAGTGAATAAAACATGCACCTCAATCCATATACGTATTTAGAAACATCTGTATCATCAATTATGACACATTTTAAGAATTTTGTTAACAATATTTCGACCACGCAAAGTAACGCGCGGAAGTGAGAACAATTTTCCGCCGAAAAAAGACTATGGTTTATACTCAAATTGTAGGTAACGATTGTATATTATAAAATACAGGAACCGATTGAACTTTAGGTCATATCGGGATTTCAACGTTTTGTGTAGTGGGGAAATAAGTACGTTATGAAACTTCGTCGAATATCTCCTGCAATCACTTCTATCGTTTTTATGAAATATCCTTTTCTTAGTCAGTGCCTCAGTGCGCAGTGTACTCTAACTGAAAATCAGCTCTTAATTATAAAAAGAGAAGTTTGACGGCACACTCTAAAGAAATATGAGCTTTTAAATAAAAACTTAGTGAGGTTCACAGTATATTCTAATTCATTATCAGGTTTCAAAAGAAAAGAAAGGAATTTGGTCTACAAATATTGTATAGTGTCCGTCACACGATCGGTAAATAGTTGTGCCGAGCGAATCCTCGTTCAGTGTTTCTATAGGCCGATAGTTCATGTTCGTCAATATTTCGAAAACATGAAAATCTTGATTTAAAAATTATAAAAATATTTTAAAACTATAACTCAAATACAATAATACAAATGTAACGAATTACGAGTATAAATACATATTTAAACTTTAAAGTTATGAAAAAACTAGGGAGTGAATAAAAAATTCACTGCTCATTTTAAAATGTTTCGAGCATTGAAGTTACATAATTTGGCCAAAAGATAAACGACATATGGATTACCATTTTTAGAAAATTCCCATTAGTTTCTATTGAGAACGCGATGAATATCTTTTTTTCGTAAGGCGCGGGACTGGTATCACATATTTTGAATGTTGTTTGGGTTTCATCCTCGCGTTATCCGTGCGATTTGGGCATTCCACACGCGATAAGATCGCCTCAAAAATAAACACAAGAACTGAGAAGGACATACCCAAGACCCAAGCCAGAAAGAACGGTCTCAGATCGTCTAAATTCAGAACAAATTCTTGGGTATGTTTCAAATTATTTTCGTGAAAGAATTCGCTTTTGTACTCGGCAAGGGCAGCGTACCTTTCGTATAAGCCCGCCTCAATCGCCCGACTCAATGTTGCACCAAAGTCCTGACGGTAGACCGAAGATGACCTCATTTCCGGCCCTACGGGGTACGAGAACACGGCGCCTTGGGTCTCGACATAGCCTCTTCCGAGAAGCTCTCGCCTCAAAGCCTCGCTAGGACCTGTTCGCGAGTTGTAGGTGAAGAAGGTGTCCCTTCCGTCAGCGTCAATTTTAATCGAGCGAGGAGTACTTTGAGCCGAGTTCGAGGTTTGGTAGCATCGACCAAGGCTCTGGATTCCTTTTTTTTTCCCAAAGAGGAGTTGTGGTCCAAGTGCACCAAGGATGCCAGGACTTTCAAGGAAGCACAGGCGATGTCCAGTTCCAACAAGGTGCTCAATTGAAACGAACTCGGTGGCTTCTCCATCGAGCGGAAGATCGTTCAAGAGCGAAGTGAGACGGCCTTTGAATGCTGTCGACATCACGACGAACATTAATGCCATTGTGCCGTACAACAATCGGAACTGATACGTGTTCAACAGGCTTGTGTGGAGCTGAGTGCTCTGCTGAAAAAATGCCGCAACCATCGGAAATACAAAGACGGCAATATTCACATCTCCCTTTAGCGTAAACTTCGCAATTAGGCCATACGTCAAGACTAATAACAGGCAAGACGCCAGAAGTCCAACCCATACCTCCCAACAAAATGGCAAGATAAATATTGTTTCCTTGGGTACCGGCTTACGCTTGCGAACATAAAATGAAAAACCGGCCGATGCGAAATGATGAAGCGGGTCAAAGAGGCCACCGCTGTCTCTGTCTGCGCGATTGTTCAAACTATTTATAAATGTGCTCAAATATGCCCCCTCGTAAACGTGGAACTTACGGCCAAATCTAACCGAAGCGTTCCGGTGCGCCAACAGCTGTAATGTAACGTTGATACTCGGATGCTGGCAGGCGTAAGTGCCTGCACATGCGATGCGCATTAAGCTCCCATTAAGCGCCCGTTGCCGTCCTAACAGACCCCTCGTAAGAGTTTGGTATTCGATTACTTTGCTTTCGAACTCGCTAGTCAAAATGAGACTGCCGTTGTCGAAACTCAGTACGTATCTACCGCTGGCTCTAAGGTACGATGGGTGAAATGGCAATCTAAAAAAATTTAGATCACCTTCCGAGGAACGTTTGCGGTGTTCCGCTACGATAATAGCAGACATAAAATAATTTGTTTGAAAACTATGCCATAGGTTATTAATATCGTATTTTCCACATATGAAGTAAACTATTTGAAAAAACGACCTCCTAAATGTGTTGCATATCTTGTCCTCGCAATGCCTTGAGTGTAACTTGCCGTCAGTCCAGAACGTCACCGGTTTCTCTCTGGAGTCCAGGAAAGCCTTGAACAGCGCAGTGTTGTCCTTGAGGCAGTCTGCAGGCACAAAGACGTCCATGAAGCCGTTTCTCGATTCAAGTAAGGGAATGATCATGTTGGGTATGTCTTTGAACATCTTGAGGCCACTGTCTTCGCACTTCAAACTGTCTGAGATGTCCGGTTTTTCCAAAACCAGAAGTAGAAACATGATTCCTCGTAATAATGACAACATTTCTGGCAGTCCTTGGGATTTTTATATAACAAAAGCTCTCAATTATATGTCGAACTCGAAACAAACGGATTTTTTTTCCTCAGAGACTTCCCAACAATCGTTCTTGCAGACAGTTTTGAATCAAAATAACGTACTGGCAGGCGGAGCCGGAAGTCTTTTTGAATGTCTTCCTCTATCCGAACGTTGGAGCTTATTCCACCAGGGAGTAGGATCGTTGAAGGCTATCAGTCTGTCGCTGTGTCAATGTGTTTGGTTTCTCCAACTAGTCCTAATGTAATTGCAGCAGTATACAGAAAAACCCTAAAATTATTCCATTACTGAAATTAGTCAGGCCATATCATTGTGGATGTATTCAATATGGTACACAAGATATCGTTGCGGTTCGAATATTCTATATTAGATGTTAAGATATGCGCGCTGTACTATTTCCTGTACAAACAAGATAACATTTCTTTATTATGATACTAGAATAGTGATCATGTATTTAATATGCTGAGTAGTAGATTTGATGTTTTGACCAAATTTATTGGCAAGTAGCGCTGCACTTTGCTTATATTAAAGACACTTTTTATAAATCAATATTTTGTTTCAAAGTTTAGTCAGAAAAGTTTGCTCTGTCCGTGAACGTCGAAGCTGATTTTGTAAGCTATTATATTGTATTGCGTTACTCTATAGCCTATATAGTCTTCCTTATTTGAAAGACTGCTTAAGGTGGTTTCTGCGGAAGTGACTTGGTTCTTCGACTTTGGCGTTAAGAACTGAACATGAGTAAAGAAACACAAATGTCTTGTTTTGTCACGTGCTCGACCGCGACCGTCAGTCGACGTGCATCCAGTTCCATGTTTGGAGACGGATCTTGCTTTTGACTGCTGTTGTATGGAAGGGACTACACCTTAAGGAAAAATGGTCTATATAGTCCTCAATAAAGGGAGGACTGCTCTTGTAACCTATGTTCTTTCAGAAAAGAAAAAAAATATTGTCCCTGAAAGCAAGGGAGCAAGGTTCCTCCGTCGTATGCATCTCATTATGGCGGCATGAATCGAGCAAATCGAGCTCGATATGGCTCAACCAGAACTGTAGGTCTCTTGTATACGGAGCGAGGGGAGCAGCAATTAAAAGCGTAATACGAGCCTTCCGCGAACTGCATTTATTTCCGAAGCCAACTTCCCCCGCAGGTAAAAAAAACAAAAAAACTTCCGTTTTAAAAGCAGTCTTCTCGTCGTCAGCCCTGCGATGCTAAACGGAGAGAACCGATACCCAGTTACTGCACGCACTTTACGTCTTACCTTTCCTATTCCTCGAGCCACAATCTTTTCTGCAGCACCGCACATCACGGAGGATAAATAAACCATTAGCGAAATCAAAAGCTCCCCTCAAAAGTGCAAATTCAAAGCAACCTAGTTCGCTCATTTTTGCGCGGTACCGGTAGCGTGAGAGAAGGTTAAATCGCTCGCCACGAGATGGCAGGGTCTAGCGGAGTAGTTGCAAGAAGCTAGGCTAGGTGGCGCTAAATACCCCCGATTCATGCGCTACAAAAATATTTTTACTTGCTAACGCCACTATTGCGATTCGGGCACCTTTATTGCCTTCATTATCACACATCCTAATACATTGCGCGTAACACAAACGTCAGCTGAATATATACAACCAGCGCATACACACACACGGAGCATACAAACACATCATTATAGTCCGTTGCAACTTAAGAAGGTAGGGCGAGTGAAAGAAAGGCCGTGGAGGAGGAAGCAGACAGAACGCTGGAGAGGGGGGAACCTCTTCCTTGCTCCAGCGTTCCGTCTGCTTCCTCCTGACTCGCCTTCGCTTCGCTCGCCCTACCTTCTTGAGTTGCGACGGACCATACAACAGCAAACTAACCAGATTACTACTTCTTAGCTCTGCGTTTCCGCCTTTTATACTTGTCGTTTTGAAGATACGGATTTTCTTGGTGATCACCTAAGCAATAAATTTTATTACCAGCATGTTGATTTGTTTTCAGTAATGTCATACCCCTGAAATTATTTTGCACGGCTCAGGGGATGAATATCTTAGTAATTAGTAAATGCTTACGCGGTAATTATTTCAGAAGCCAATAAAACAAGCCGCTCCACTGCAGTTCCAAACCATGTGTTTGCTTCCCCGTACAGCATGTCGTAGCCAGCGTTTCTATGGTAGTATTTGTTTTTCTATGCTTCTGTTCCCGTTCGGCTGCAATTGTCGTCTTTAATTGATCTCCGTTAGGAGGTATTTACTCAGCTGGAAACGATGCTTTATGGGTAGGGAAATCGCTTTTCAATCAACGTGAATGCAGTTAAAACCGCCACTTGCGGCATGTGTTTAGCGTACAGAGCTACGCCGTGTTGAGCTCGAAAACTTCTAACTCTCATCCCAGCCCGCCACTTGGAAAGCAGGTTCTCCGGGAACCGTAGTATGTTTAAACAGCAAGATAAATTATAGCTTCGTTGACGATTTAGCCATCCTCCTTTAATGCTAAAATTTCAAACTGTAAATATACGCACCTTCCCTTCTATTTCAAGACTGCTCAGTCCTTTGGCCAGAGCGCAATTGCTGTCGGGGAGGGGAGAACATTATATCGCAGACGACAGTCACATTGACCACTGTACAATAGGAGCTGGTTCAGACCAGCATTCCAACATGTCAATCCGCAGGTCGATCGGTTTTCCCGCAATCCGTCAAGCGGTCTTAACCTTTTTAATGCAAGGCAGAATATCAACCTTTTACACACCGCCCACTCCGACCACGGCCCGAACAGCGGCATCAAAGCCCGACTGTTTATGTCAGCTCATCTTGCTGTTACAGCCCTGATACGCGAACACACGGTCACATCGGCGATAATTCCAGTCGTCGTTCACAACAAACGACACTGCCATCACGGACACGCAAATATACAAAACCACGTTGATTGAAGATGGGCATTCGGCATCAGAAAACAGAGCCGCGTTCGGCGCAAAAGGAATTCGGCAGGCACCCGGAAGTAAAAACCTGCCTGTCTTCAGAATCGAGGCTTGGGCGTGTTGGTAAGGCATTATTATTTAAAACGTACAGCGAAACAGAAATGAGATAAACAACCGCTAAACTTACAACTAAGTTTTAATCGTCAAGGCGCAGCGTATATGCACGATCAAACAAAGGAAACACACAAACCCAATAACACCCCAATGAAACCCGCACAATCATCGCGCATGCCGTCGTCGTGAAAGAAAATCGAACTCTTTAGCCGACAAGAGAACTGACGAGGCGCTGACACTCTTCCCCCAAGCGCGCTATCTTGGACGCAGTTTCCGCAGTTTTCACAATGTTGTCAACGTCGAGACGTCGTTCCACACTAGTTCCGCAATCCGGAGGCGGCCATCTTAGCCAAGTGCACGTAGCCCTGCTGGTTCTGCTCCGGAACTTTGCTGTTTCTAACGGCTTTTGTGCTCGTTGCACAACATGAGTGCCGACTGCGTCAATGCAACCGACAGGTTCTTCACGTTTGGACTGGAAGGCAGAATTACAGACAGCCTTCAATGCCACAGAAGCTCAATCAACTCGACAACGTTTAATATACAACGTGCGTGAAGTGCTCGAAAAACGAAACCCAAAGAAGATGAGGCGGGAGGGCGTAACCTTTCTCCTGTCTCCCTGCAGAAGGAGAAAAGCGTCTCGTTCCTCCCTTCTTTTCGTGTCCGCTTGGGGGCTCGTCAGTAGAAGGGAGGAAACCAGGCCGTTGCTACCTTTTTTCCTCATTTTTTCTTAGAGTGTAGTGCGCGAGATGGAGGTGGTTATTCCGATGCTGCGATAGTTCAAGCTTGAGTGAAATCGCTAAAGCCAAGCTGCATTGCCCCCCAAAAATATTGCCAACGTTGACGGTATCGTTGGACGCCTCCTTGGTGCCGGATTCGCTTACTGCCGTCGGCCTCTAAGAGCCCAAAGCGTATTCTTAGGGACTATTGACAGCAGGGCTGTAAAAGTAACTTAAAAAGGTACCTAAGATACAGTTAATCATACGAAAGTGTACCTAGGTATTCGCTTAAAAATGTACCTTGGTACAAGTACAGTTACTTCAAAGATACTTTCTTTATTTGTTTTCCACATATTTGTCAGAAAATATTGTAGGTAAATTTTCTATACTAAAGGTATACATAGAAACGAAATCGATAAATGTACTTTATTGGTGTCAATGCGATGTCCACATCGGAGTTAAGCACTCACGTGCCTTATCCCCACGCTCATATTTGTGCACCTAGGCCACAGCTTCCACTGTTTACGGTGTCACGCCGGAACTGCCGAAACTCGCTTGTCGACGTTCTTGCCCTCGGAGCCGGTGCTGACGTCGACGGGCCCAGAAGACGTCGGCAACATGAAGAAACGCATGAGTCGAGTGTATATGCACCTAGCCCTCGCGACGACGAGCGAAAGGCTTCAGGCTTCCTCGTTTTTGTTTTCTTTTCTTAGTCGTAAGGAAAATATGCTCTTTATTTTTGGAACTTTTTCTGTTTTGATAAATGCAAAATTTGAGCCTGATTTATTGAGTGTAAGCGGTTTTTTTTATTTTAATTATAAATTTTTTCAATTACATTTTGTATTGAATTTATGGCAGAAGAGGGACACCACCAGGACAAGATACAGGCAACAGAAACTGCGCACAACTTTCAAATTATCTCCTCCCTTGTATAGCTGTCAGAGGAGCTTCAAACACGCAATTAAGTTGATTTTGATTTGAGATGAAGGAAGCCGGTCGCTATATTTCCTAAACGGAGTTCTGAGGCGATTCGATAAATTCATTTTGCTGGAACGGCATCGCTAATTCACCGTTCGCTCAAATGAACACCGCCATTCGCTAAAGCGTCGTTCAATGAAACATCATGGGCGGGGATTCCGTTCGATCAAGTCATTGCCTTCCAGCTCGTACCCAACTTAACGTTCATCACGGCACAAGAGAGTGTGTTAATACAGTAGACTCCCTTTAAGACGAAAACGAAGGGACCCTGAATTTGTTCGACTTATCAGATGTTCGCCTTAACAGAAGTGCCCTAATTATCATGCTGATCATGTCTAAATTTCTGTTGACCAATAAACACAGAATGAAAAGGCCTACAATGAAGAGATACTTAAAAAGGGACATTTATTTGGCTTACCATGCCAAAAGAAGAAAAAAACAATGTTTCACACACCACTCCTGGGGGAACCAATCCATTCGGTGATTTTTGACTGCCTCCTCCTCTGTGCAAATCGGTGTCTAGCGATGAGAGACGACATGTGGCCCATGTTCTTGAGAATACATGGGCCACATGTCATAATTGAACCTTAATCACTGTCATCACGTTCATCAGACTCCTTGTCCAACTCCTCCTCCCAAAGGCAGTAGTCTTCAGTGCCGTCGAGCGCAATTGAAATCCCGCACTTCTTGAAAGAGCGAGCGACGAGCGTGGGCTGACGCAGTGAAAACCCGGTGTGGCGCATAAAGCGAGCAACCCAATGACGGCTCGCCAAAGTTCTCATGCAGCAGCTCGAAGTTTACGGCGAGGTGCCGTTCACGCTGCCCTTTTATCAAGTTACGGCGGGGTGCCGTTCACGTTGCTCTTTTACAAAGTCGCTGAGACTCGCCTCGACGTCGGCGAACACGCCATTCTTCGGGCTCCTAAAGCTTCTTCTCGTTCCGCTGCACGCGAACAGAGCTTGCTTTTGTCGTCTCCATCCGCGGATGCTGCCCTCATTTACGGCAAATTGTCGTAGGCAGCACTGTACCCTAAAAACCCACATATGTTATAAGTTTTCTTGTTTTTTTTTCAAATTTCAGTTTCGATGAGGCGCGATCTAACGCTGTTCTCTCTGTCCCTGTCCTTGTCTTTGTGTGCCTTCTCTGTCCCTGTCCTTGTGTGCGCAACTGTAACTATCTTCAATATCTACGAACTCGCCCATCTGTCTACTCTACTACAGTTAAATCTTGATGCACAGTAGACTCCCGTTAAGGCGAACTCGTTTAAGCGGAATTCTCGGATATGCCGAACAAAGTAAGAACATTTGGTTGGCTTCCCATAGACGCAATGCAAAAAAAAATCGTTTAACACGAACATTACGAAAAAGTGTTACGCCGACGCGTCACGAAAAAGCGTTACGCCCGCGCTTTTTTGTCAGCTGCGTCGGCTGAGCGATCGTATCGCTTTCAACAAATGCCGGCTTGAGGCGGTCAACGGACACGACCATGACGGTGTCACCGTCGGCGCAGTGCCATCGCGAAGGGGACCTGTGAAGGTTCGAATTAACCAAAATGGGCGCGCAAAGCGGTTCGTATTAAACGATTTTTTTTGCATTGCGTCTATGGGAAACCAACCAACTAGTATTAGTTGATAGCCGATTGAGCCAGAAATCAACAAGGAGGCGGGGAAGTAAACAAGGAGGGCGGAGCCGGCCCCCCTTGTTTACTTCCGGCTCAATCGGGTATCAACCATTCACAGGGACGCAGGGCGGGGCCTCTTCCCTCTCTCCCATCTCAGGGACCAATGACAGTGCAGTGACCAATCGGATATCCCGGGTGCCGCCCACGAGGTGGGCGGTATGTGAGGTCACGTACCTCAAACCGCAGACCTCAAACCTCAAACCGCAGACCTCAGACCGCAAACCACAAAACGCAGACCTCAAACCGCAAACCGCAAACCACAGACCGCAAACCACAAACCTCAGACCTCAAACCACAAGTGTGGTTGACCAGGTGTTGACAGCTGCGGTCATCATCTGATAACAACCACCTGATGTCACACAGGGTCCGAGCTTCGTTCGACAGAGGGCGCTCACGTGATGTCGCACAGGGTTTGTGATGCATCCGAAAGAGGGCGCTCACATGATGTCACACAGGGTTCGTGATGTATCCAACAGAGGGCACTGCGTTCCGGTCACATGACGGTCACTTGTTTGGAATTTGAATCGATGCGCGGTAAATACCCCTTCTGATCAGAAGCCCAACACTCTACCGTCTGAGCTATGAACACAATGCTTCTTGGACGACTTCATTCGTCCTAGTATTTCGTACGTCGAGCGCGCAATTCAGATCACGTGTTAGAGCTATCGCAACGCTTGGATATTGTAACGGAATTGCTGAGTCATTCACCGGAGGGCGCTACAGGGATGACGGAAGAGTTCAGGATTATTGAGTCATCTGTCAGGCGGGAAAATGCACTGTCACGATGACGACACAGATATGTCGCCGTGAGATTAGTGCCGAGAATAGCATTGTCGCGTGTTTTCCCGGTGGGTCGTGTGACCAACGTCACCTGATATTTGAATCGCTGTGCAGTTGACACCTCGGTTCATAGATGGGGTCTGACTTGCGCCATCTGTTGCTGGAAAGTTGAATTGCGCGTCTTCCTAAGGTGTGCCCATCCATATTTTCGCGTGCGCGCAATGCGTGTGAGTTGCCGAATCTGTTTGTAGATGGCGCGCACCTGAATCCTTTTGTTGGCGTGAACTTTTATCATTATCACACGACATTTTCTCGATAATGTTAGCGGCAACTTAGTAGATGGTGTCAACTCTATCGCTCTCACATCATCTCTCGATAATTTTATCGTAATCTGTCTGCTGAACGGAGCATTGTGGGAAATGGACCGGAGCGTGGTCGCATCCATACGTGCTCAAGACGAGACAGATATGATGTTTCATGTTTTTATTATCATTCGCTCTTAGAACACGCACACTTATAAATACAGATACGGCTTTTAAAATCACTCTACGGGACAAAGAAACCACTGGAAACACTGTACACAAAAATGTACAAAACAAGCAGTATCAAGACACATCCGAGGCAAACAAAAAAGTGGAATAACAGAACAACACGCACGATACAATCAAAAAAAATATTTACAAGGTCAGGGCGTGAGATGAGAAGAGAAATAGGATCCGGCTTTTGGTACACTAGCGGGTTACACAAAATGTACACAAGAAGTTTCAAGACACATGGGTGGGAAACGCGAGCAATTGCGATACAGTCCAAAATATTTACAAGCCGTGTGATGAGGAAGCAGGTCGCTTGCTTCCTAAAACGCTCTTGTGGCCAAAAGGAAACGTCGTAATCCCGTTGCTGCAATTGTATCGCTTGTTATCGAACGGATTCAGAGCAATCCTTTCGACCGCGATGCTTTGTTCTCGTTAAGTTTTCGAGCAATCAAATTCTGCGTCACTCTGTGCAAAGTTTTCGTCTCTAGAGCGTGCTTGTACAGCTCGTAGGTGAACTTGCGAGACTCGCATTTCTTTACTCCCTTGGCTCTTACGCAACACGTGTTGCTGCTTGTTTTGAAGCTGTATAGCTTTGGTTTTAAGCAACAAAAAGCCACTAAGTGAGTAGTGGGATATTCATTATTTAACACACCGAGCCTCATTTTGTTTTCGGTTGAAAAGAGCTTGTGACTCTTAGGATATTCAGATGTATCCAAGCATGCGTCTCGGAGTTGGAGCAGTTTGTCGTCTACGTCTGATCCGTGAAGGTGTAGGAAGAAGGAATCCGTGTCGCAGTAAAGAGCCCTCGCTGAGGGTATCGTACGACGAAGTTGATTATAAAGGAAGTCGTACATTACTATTTTTGATATCTCAAGAATCGAGAACCCTGCGTAGAGTGGTTGCTTGGGTTTGATCACTTTCGGAGCGAACTGGAAAATTACGACCTGCGAGCTAAGTGCTCGAAACTCCGTCAGGTTCGGCTTCTGAAGCATTTTCAGTATGTCGTCCTCTTTAACGCACAGTTTAATGTGTCCATGTTTACGTGCATTTTTGATCGTCTTGCCATATATGCTGTTCATGAACAGTTTCGGAAAGATTCTTCTGGAAGGAGTTGGTTGCTTGCTGTCTCAGCTGGTGGTTAAAATCAATAAACTCCCTCAAGAACGCTCGCTGAGAGAATTTGAGGACACGGTGAATTTTGATGACCTCTAGTCCTAACCGGATGTACAGTTTCAAAATCCGGTAGTGCAAAACGTATTTCGTTTTGTCGTGAAGTGTGAGCAGCAGCTTCTTAGTGGATTCCTTTTTGGGCATTTCAAACTTGTCAATTAGACTTTTTTGATAGTCGGACAACCAATTGTAGGGAACGCTTTGCTTCACCGGGGCCAAGGGAAAGTCAGAATGAGTATCGTGCAAGTCGTGAGGATATCTGAGGTCTACCTCCAAAATGTAGCCCGTCGGAGCGTCATCTGGAACGTCATCAATGTTCAGGCAGGCAATCTCGTCTTTCGTCATTCACTCAAAGTCCGACACTGGCAGGGCTTCTCTCATTGTCGCCGGATACAGACCATTTGCGTCCAAGTCCAAAATCTGAGACGGTTCGTGCTGCGGGTTAAACGTATCCGTTCACGGAACATTTGCGACAACATGGCGGGTTGTGCATTGGGTAATCCCTCCGCGAATACCCTGTTCTATCATGAGATAGGTGTCAGGATCGTCAATTAGCTGCAGTCTTACTTTCGACTTTTTCAGCGCACACGACAAGCTTAGTGACGGTAACGATACGAAATGTAAAGCCTCAATTTCGTACGTCTCCAGCGTCCAGCGTCTAAAGTTTTGGAAAACATCGGCAAGTAGGAGGCAGTCCGTCTTTAGGTAAAGGTCGCTGTATTCTCCAAGGTTCTTCAAACCAAAGGTATCGAAAACGACCTGTGCATGTTGGTAGTCCTCTTCACACACCCCGCTCCCAGTCAACTTGTTAAAAAAGGCCTCTCGTGGCGGGAGGCTTTGACCCTTGTAACTCTCAAAGCTCGTAATGAAATTATAACAAAACACTCCTTTGCGGGCAAGGAGGTCGACGTTCTCAGGAAAGGACTGACGAAGGCAACAAAAATGCTCTATGCCCTTAAAGTGGAGATTTTGCACGAGCGTCTCCAGGCTTGCATTAAGAAATGCGAGGCTCTCAATAAAGCGAAGGTTGCCTATCTCTAACAATTTAAAATTCTGGCACGAGCTTCCGAGTACGTTAATATCCTTGGACTCGAACAAATTAAGCTTGCCTAGAAAGAAACTGAGGTCGTAGGAATGGTTGCAAATGCCACAGCGGGAAGAGTCCGCGTGGGAAGCCTCGTTTTCTTGAGTCATTTCAAGGGGCACTTCACTCGAGCTGATCAATCGGGGTATTTCCTTCGCCTAGAAAGTTGAGAATCAAAATTAATCTTTCTACGCAGTCGGGTCCGCGATAGAGGTATTCCTCAACAATGAACGAATCTTTTGAGCGGATGACGAAAAGACAGAAAGAGCTGGGGACGTGATTCTCGTAAACATTGCCCGTCGACTGAGTCGGTTCCAGAATCGCTTCAAAGTCGTAAACGCAATAAAAGGGGAACTCTTCCATAACATGTGTGCTCCGAAAGTACAGTTCGTCACCCTTGTTTGGGAAGACGGTTTTGCCCGGCTTCTTGTCCTTGCACATTGAGAGATGGTCAGACAGGGTTTCTTGCCTCTGGAACCCGGTTTGACACCTCTTACAACGAAAGTGTAGGCTTTTGGCATTTGAGAAAAGCCTCGCAAAGTTTGTAATGCCCACAAAATGGTTCTCTACAAGGAGAGATCAACATGCTGCTCCAACTCGTCATCAACTACGTTCAGGGGGTAGACAAAGTTTTTCTCGCTGTCATAACCAAACACATTCACTGAGACAATTCTTTCGCTCAAAGGCCCCCACGTCCTGTGGAAAGGTTACGGGGAAGGTTTTCGGAAACACATATTTGCACATATGTTCACGATACGAGGACGCTCTTCCTCTGTAAAACCCGTTCGCAGGATGCAAAACGGCGAGCACCGCAAACACAAAGCACATATCCCGTTCAGATTCGTGAAGACGCTCAGTGACACGACGAGGCCTTGCTTTGAGGCAAGTTGCTTCGGCAGAGAAAAATGTCCGCAACCAACGGTCGGAGGAAGGAAGCGTCCCAAACTAAGAGTACAAACTTTGATCCCGACAAGAAAGAATCCCGAGCCTTGTTCCTGATAATGCTCCAATCGGGCAGCTATTTCAGTGGAGACTCGCTGAATCGAACTACTGACATTACCGTCCACAAATGCGGTTTGAATCTGACTTTGAAAAAAGTGCACAGTCACATCAATGTCGTCGTCAGGAAGGAGACGTCGGAGCTCGACGGTGAGTGTCACAAAAAAACGTAGCGGCAGACCAAAATATCTGAGCACGTTTGACATATGCTCTGCATGATGTCTAAAAAAGGTTGCCACGTCGTACGCTTCTGTGTATCTTTCGTGTAAGTGTAACTCGTATTGAGCCACATAATTACGAAGAGCGCACACTCTTTCGTAAAACGGAATGCATGGCGAGGGAGTCACATTGTGAACCAAGGCTAAATGAACTTGAAGCGAGTCTGCACTGGAATAATGCTGGCGGTCGTCGGGAGAGCACAGGTGACAGGTAACCATGATGGGGGGCGCTTAGGTGACGAGGGGGGCTAGATGATCCGGGTCGTCTAGGTATCGCTGACCTTTTCAGAGATACCGAAACAAACAAAAAAAATCCTATTAGCGAGGAGAACGCTAGGCTTTTAGACTGCTCACCTTGCTGTGCAGGAAGGGTGTGGTGGAGGACCGAGGTGATTTTTCTCCCTCTCGAGGACCAAATGCTGAAACAAAATGTCTTATTAGCAAGGAAAACGCGAGGCTTTTAGTCTGCTCACCTTGTAGCGCGAAGATCAGAAGAAAAACGATGCGTGACTCGGGTAGTTCGAGCGCGAAAAGCTGAAGTACGCCCAGGTAGTCGTAGGCTGTGCAATCACAGTAAACGGTGAAGTCGCAACGTTTAGCGCAGATTTTCCTGTAAGCAAGGACCGTAGAATGCGCACGTTCGGGCGCGAAGCACATTCCCGCGCGGCGGGAGACTCGCGCGGCTTTTGCTTCACGATAAATGTGCTCACACGCGTCGCAACAGTGCGGTTTGTAGCGACGCCCGAACGTATACACAAATCGCAATGTTTAGCCAACGAAGGATATCCGATAAAAAGAAAAAGCGGATTCTCCCCAAGCTCGGAGCTGACCGCAGCGAACGAGCGGATATTCAACACAACGTATACTTAATTTGCATAAAAAAAAAAAAAAACTCACATTCCGAGCTCTCGAGACAGCCTTTTTCTCGGATTACCTTTTCTTCTGAGGAGAGCAGAGCAGGGAACGGAGACAAGCGGATGCCATCCCTCGAAATTTATACCAAGCGGATTGCGAAATGACGACTCGCCGTGAAATCAACACGTGCGTCACTATACTATGAAAAGAAAAAAAAAACAAAAAAAAACGAGACTGAAAAACAAAAGCGAAAGTGCGCATTGTCAACACAACGTATACTTAATTTGCATATTAAAAAAAAATCACAATCCGAGCTCTCGAGTCACGTGCAAACATGTCTAGACTTCTTCCTGTTAGCTACGTACTTGGGTAAACATTATGGTTTGGGTATACGTTCGGGTGTTGCTACAAACCGCACTGCTGCGACGCGTGTGAGCACATTTATCGTGAAGCAAAAGCCGCGCGAGTCTCCCGCCGCGCGGGAATGTGCTTCACGCCCGGACGTGCGCATTCTACGGTCCTTGCTTACTGGAAAATCTGAGCTAAACATTGCGACTTCACCGTTTACTGTGATTGCACGGCCTACGACTCCCTGGGCGTACTTCAGCTTTTCGCACTCGAACTACCCGAGTCACGCATCGTTTTTCTCCTGATCTTCGCGCTACAAGGTGAGCAGACTAAAAGCCTCGCGTTTTCCTTGCTAATAAGACATTTTGTTTCAGCATTTGGTCCTCGAGAGGGAGAAAAATCACCTCGGTCCTAGTCACGGCATGTGGTTTGGGCGCCGTGGGACCCGGGAAGGCAGGGAGCCAGACTTTGGGGGGAAAGCGCTTTATTCGGGTTCCAGGTCTTGCTTGAACCAGCTCCAGCCCAGAACTGCCCGTCTCGTCGATTCTTCCTTCCGTCGTCACATCGCCTTTTCTCGACGCGCCAATCAGTGTACACCACGGGTAACAAAAAGATAACAATCACAAAGCCCGATAACGCGTAGGTGACGGTGCTGAATCCGCTGCCTCATGCATGCCGCATGCATGACACGCCCCCCCCCCTTTTTTTCTTTTCCAATTAAAATAAAATCATTATTTTTGTATTCTTTTACAATCGTAACATTTATGACAAAAAAAAAAAACGAACTGCGCGCACATTCCCGTCCATTCAGCGTGAACGATCACAAGACAGACTGACAAACTTACTTCTTAGAGAACATCTAAAGTACATTAACCACAAAACAAGGCTCCACCCCACTACAGCCTTGACCACGCATCAGCAGGGTATTTCTCGCCCCTTTTACATACCGTACATTACGTTTCTAAAAGTGTGGTGGTCAAATATCTGG